>JAVXUL010000011.1:1130102-1151151 GCA_035590515.1 Trichilia minutiflora | reverse complement strand
GATTCTCCCTCTCTCAGTCAAAACCCGCATTAATTAGTAATTAACCAAACAATAAAGAGTAAGATCAAAACTATATTCGGTAACCGTTTAACGAAAGTTATGGGATGCCTAATACCTTCTCCATACTTAATCAACCCCCCGACCTCATAATCTCATTCAAATAACTCGATGACCTATCTCACCATTATTTGGGTAAGTGACGACTCCAAAAATCATCCAACCTTCTGAACGACGTTAACACCAAGACTTTCTCTTAAATATATTTATGCTCAAAATTGATGTGAGAACACTGAACAAACGCATAGCTAAGAAGAATTACGAGAGAAATTTTCTAATAATAACGAGGCGATATACAATAAGACAAAAACAAAATATCAAAAAAATTGTGAAAGAAAAAGAAAATTTCAACACACCACAAACTAAGAAGAATAGAAAACTACAAAAACAAAAACAAAAATTATTTTTAGTTCATGTGTATGAAGATTCATTATATTGATTAACTCTAATTTGAATAATTAGATTTCGTGCAAAGTTCACCAACATTTGAAAATATATTCAATGGTTCTACGTTGTTTATTTGTTTTTTGTTTTTTTTTATCTTTTAATGGTAATTACTTGATTAATAAAATTCATTTGGTCGTATGGAAGCTTCAAAGTGCTAATTTTTTGGATGGCACAAAGAGTCTAAATATAAATTTCTCTTATATCATACTTCGTTTACTATTTTAGTAGTTTTTAGCAAATTATTTAGTATTATTTACGATTTTCTTGTTGTTTTTGTTTTGTAGATTAAAATAAAAGAATTTACAAGAAATTGATTATTTTTACAAAAATTTTATCAAGTAAGTCGAAGAGCACCACCGCAATAAAAATGAGAGGTAGTTGCAGTGAGAAAAGAGAAGAGCTGCAGCTGTATAGCATATTGATCTTTTATAGGTTTAGAGATGTTTTTAATATTCCTATAGGTTTAGAAGGAAGAAGTAGTCTTGTAGATATTTGTGGTAGAAGATCCAAGCTTTTTAGAATGGGCTCATAAACTTGATTTTGAAATCGTTTGAGTCTCCAAAATCAAACACAAAATGATAATATATTGATTTGTAAATATCAGAATTCAGTGATTCAAATTGCATTGAAAATCTGACTTTATGGCCGATATTTGGTTATAAGTTTGAGAATAAAATCTCACTATAGGAAGAAGATAATACCATTGTAGGAAGAAAGGTAGGAATCATGGCTACAGCTAGCACATTTTAATACAACATAGGACCCTAATAAACTAGTCCTCTGCTGAGTAGAGAAGTCATACATAATCAGTAAGGTTAAGTGAATAATAAAAATTGAGAAGTAGAGATAGGCTTACTTTAATCTTGGAAAGGGATAATCAATAAGTTAGAATTTTGATATTATAAATTCAAAAATGAGTAGATAATAAATAAGCATCAAATACATAATTAAAAGTTAAGTGAATAAATTTTCTAAAATATTTGTACTTCCAATTTCAATTCTATTAAAATCATGTTTTTCATCTATATTATACATCATATTAGTTATAATTCTGGTTTAGTTTAGTTTATTTTAATTATTATTTTATTTTATTTTTAAATAAAATTAGTATCAATTCACTCATATTATTTAATATAATATAATTTAATTCTCTATAGAATTAACAACCCAAGTCGAAAAGTTTTATACTACAAAATTTGATACAGTACGCTTAAGAATATATTCACATGCATCTTATAGGGCAGCAAGAAATTATCAAAATGATATTCTAAAAATGATATGATATTTTTAAAAACAAAACAAAATTCTTCGGAATAAAATACTTTTAGAATAAAAACATGTTTGATATTATGTTAGAAAATAATTTGGATTTTGATGATGATCGATGTTTTTATTTAGTATATTCATAAGTACAATTGATAAGTGATAAATTAACAATATAATAAAAATAAGATCTTAAATTTATATAATTAAAATAATACAAGTGTAAAAGAATTCTTTAAAAGGTTAGATAAATTTAAATTAGCACATAATCATAATTTGTTTAAATATGAGTAAAGTAATATGTGATCAAACTTAAGGTAGGGCATGAGTGGGTTTAGGGTATCATAGGGAGACAGGGATTGTAATAAGAAATTTATTTTCAACAAAGCAGATAGTTTAATATTAATTATTTCATAAATTTTAATGATACTGTTTGAAATATTTTTAGAGAGCCTAAAGCCTAACAAAAGTCCAATTCTCTGGCCCATATTCTATAACCAATTGAACAATACGGTCCCTGCTTTGGAATATAATATTCCAAAAGTAGGTAATGAATTGAATTGCTGTGTCAAAATCAAATCTCATTTATTTTTTTCTTTATATTTTTAAGGAAAATTTTAATTTAAATATCAAAAGATTTTTGTAATAAATGGAAAATATATATGTAAATAACAATAATAATAAAAAAAATAAGATTAATCAAATTATGTTGAGCATTTTTTTTAAAGCATACATTCATCTAATATTATTGACTCTAAATTAATATAAAAAATCTTTTTAAATGTAAAAATTAACCTTTCATTTTATTATAAAATATGAATTCAAAATTAATATTGCAATCCAAACAACTTCTTTTGTTATAATATTATATTAAAAGCTTTTTTTATCTAATTAAAATTCTCTCCTTAAAATTTAAATTAAAAAATAAAATAAAATACAAGTTTTTTTCGTGTAGGTAATAGATACCATAATAAGTTGAACTGTCAACAAATTATATATATATATACTAACAAGAATGCGAATTTAAAGTATTTATTTTATTATTTAAAAATATTAAGTGAAATTATTATTTAAAAAATATTACTTAAAAATTTAGAATTTTGAGAAGTTTTCTGGAATATTCGGGATGTTGAAAAAAGAAATAAATGTTTGAACCTACTCCGGCCAAGGAGTCTATATGAAAGTGATAGTTCTACTTCATAGTTACCAATTTAAAAATATGTTAATAATTTGAAAATACCAAATATATTATTAAAAATTTTATCATTTTCCTTTTATTAATTTTAATTTCCTCTGGTATATCTCAAAATATTGAAAAATAATATATTGAGACATGTTTAATATGAGATACTCATGTTCATAATTATTATATAAATATGTTACAAAAAATTTAATACTAAAATATTAAATAATTACAAACGACTTATAAAAGATGTGACTCATAATTAAAAAATTATTAATTTTTTTTAATGTTTATAATAGTTGAACTAATTTTTTTTTTGCATTTTATTTTTTTTTTAAATTTAAAAATTGCATTTCATCCTTGCATTTAGCTTGACTATTATAAACATAAATAATAATAATAATAATAATTTTTTGATTGTCATTCAAAGTTAGATTAACTTAAATTTTTTCGAAAGTTTGGTTTTTTAAAATTTTGTTTATACTTGGAATCGAGTTTTTATATTTTCAGAAATAATAATTTTATTTTTTTATTTGTATCGAATATATGTATGACCCTCTTAAGATCAAATAATTTTTTTGTATTATAAGAGTAATTTAGTTATTTACAAATAATATAGGGATTTATTTTAATACAAGTAGATAATATATTTTCTTATTTGTAAAATTATGAAAACCTAAAGGAGAAAAACGTTATTATATATTTCGGCCTAAAAATGAGATCAGGCCCAAATATACTGGACCTATAACTGGTCCAAGTTAAGTAGGAAGTTTACTTTTTAATTTTTTTCCCACGTGACTCGCACGTGAGGACAAACAAGAACATGAGCCGCAAAATCTGATCTGTGGAACATGAACCACAAAATCTGAATCAGGGTTCAGACCCGCAAATCTTTTGAACGGCAGCTTTTTAATGGCAGAACCGAAACCAGATCCATCACACACTCCATCAGGTATGATATATTTACAATACGGAATTTTTACTTCTTGTTTGATTTGCTTCTGATTACTGTGTTATTTTCTTCATTTGATAGCTAACAACGCTCGAAATTGATACGTATTATTTGTAATCTTCCCAGTAAGCAATCCTTTTAAGTGGGTATTTCGTGTTTTGCGTTGTATTTTTCCTAGATATTGAAAGTTAAAATTTTTAGTATAGGAACTTGTGAAAAATTTCATCTTTTGATCAATAGAAAATGGGTTCTGTATATACTGAAGTTTTCGCATTCTTGCTTCTTGGTTGGACGAAAATGAATCTATTTTTTAGTCCTTAAAAGTTTTCAAGTTATTTATGGTCATTGAGACTAGATTTATAGGTTATTTAATTATTCTTACCATTTGTTTATGAAGGAAAAGATATCAAGGCTCCCAATATATTGGAAAGAGCTAAGGAAAAGATTGAAGCTATAGTTCACAATGATAAATCACCACGCCATACCAAAGAAACGCATGGTACTAGCGATGACATTGATGCGAACACCCCGATTGGTGAAGTGAAAGGACCGAATGTGTTCGAAAGGGTGAAGGAAGAGATTGAGGCACTTGTTGAAACAATTCATCCAAAGAAAGAATCTAGCAGTCACCAATCATCATCTTCAAAGTAAGTCATTGATTGAGTGATGCTTGTTCTCGTGAGAGAAGCTTTGGAATATATAGATTTGGATCGGATAAGATTTATTGTATTCTTGATGATATTTGATTGCTTCGTTATGTATTTGATATAAACTTGATCTTTCACAGTTAGAAATGTGTTCTTAGAAATTTGAATTCCATTTCTCTTTCCACACTCCATTCTCTGGAGCGAATGAAAGTATGCTGCTTTCGTTGCAAAGATAATAGATAATCGTTTGTTGCATTTTGTTGTGAACGTATGGAACTTCCATGAAATGTGGAGCTAGAATGGCAACTGTACAAATTTTTAGCCCATCTTGCCGTGGCTCTACGTGAGAAAGGTGATCCCATGAGAGCATTTTATTTAGTCCGCACGAGATAGAGTAGAATTTACTAAGAGCATTCAAATAATGCTAAAAATGTTGAAGCTTCAGATCTTGGCTGATATGAGACATATACGCATTTCCATTTATACTTAGAATTGAACTTATGGTCAATCTTACATTCTAATTCATGAATTTTCTATCTTGAATGAGGTGGCATATTCATACTTATATTGATACTAAGCTGAATCAATTATACATTTGATGAATTGTGACAATTATGACTAAATCTGCAATTGACACCAGCTGTCATTGAATTATACATAGACAAAATGGTGCTAGATGATTGAGGATTTTTGCAATGGCTATAATATTGACATGAGCCAGCCTGCAATACTGTAAGATTTAAGAAGTAATCATCTGTTCACTCTCACACTATTGGTAGACTGCAAGAAAGAAAGCACTGACTGGGATAGTACAGATTCAGTACATTGAGTGGTCAAATCACTCAACTCGGGCTCAAACATCAATGGAAAAGTCACCAATCTATTGAAAACGATTAAAAAACAGATATACGTTGCATTTGTTATTTACCGCTGATTTCAATGCTTCCCTTTCACATCAATTCCTGATTTCTGACTGGGGAAGCTTTTTATTTTTATGGAAAATAAAGTTCTAATGACATCTAAATGCCATCAAAGCAACTCATTTTAGGAAATTATCAACACTGAATGGTTTTATCAGGAGTCCCTTATTTCAAGCTTTACTTCTAAGTTTTGCTTTCCGGGTATCTGCAGATTTGCCCCATTTAATGAATAATGGATGGCGTTTCTCTCTATCACCGTCTATTTTAATTACGAAACACTTCAGATTCAGATTATAGACTAGAAGGAAACAAGGTAAGCACGAAGACTGCATACAAAATGAATGGCTCTGGTTTTATTAAGATCTGCCCGCTTCCCACATACCAACAACCTCTATCAAGTTGACTCACGTTGTACCTTGCTTGCATTAATTAACTACAACTCATTAAAACTCCTCTGCTTTGCTGAGTGTTTCAGATATTGATGCTTTTTTGTCAAGAAATGATAGCCTGCATCCATTTATAGTAATTCAACCATTAGATAAAAAGAAAAATGCACTGCAGTCTAGGTAAAGTTGCAGGTTTTTTGGCAGACCCCAAAAAAGGAGCTGTAATTCTAGCCTCATAGAGGCAGCTCATACAGTACAAAATTCGGCTTGATTTGAGCGAGAAAGAGTAAGAAGTTGGCTTGTGTTCAAAGGAATTGATAGAAATGAAAGGAGAAGAGATTGGAAAACAGATTCAAGCTGTGAGTTGTCAAAGAAAACCCAGAAAATTCAAGACTTTACTTCTGCAGCAACCATATTTCGTATGCCAATGAATGGAAAAAGCGAGACTGAGGAGAGAAATCCAACAAACTTTTTAGAGGTTTTGGGGAAATGGGAATTTGATTGTTTTTGCAATTTTTTTCTTTCTTATATATACATTTTCTGACTTCATGTGCTCCAACTTTTAATCTTTCTTTCTTTTTCTCTCTGTAATCATCATTTGTTCATTGCCATAATCATCACTCCAACATTTGGAAGAAAATGGGAAGAAAATTCTGTTGTTTTCTGTTACCAGCCATTCAAATTTTGAGTTTGGTTTCTGCAACAAGCAGAATTTTTGCGGCAAATCATGATCTTGCTGCTTATCAACCAGGCTAGCCTCCTTATAACTTTTCCCACTAAGAAATAAGAATCACTTCCTTTCCCTGATTTTTCTTTTCTCTAAATAGTAAAATTACTCTACTAACTTTTCCTTAATGCATACTCAGTTACAAGCCAGAGCACTCAATCTTCATCAACAGTCACCAGAGACACAAGTTTGAGCTCAAAAGAGGTGCTTCTCTCTCTCTCTTACTCTCTTTCTTCTGTTTCATTGACAAAATGTTGCAGAAAAAACATTTTTTTCCCTTCTGTTTGAAGGGTTTAAATGTGAATGGCAAAATCGGATCCACTCCACCAAGCTGTGAACACAAGTGTTATGGTTGCATCCCATGTGAGGCCATTCAAGTTCCCACAACCAGAAGCCATTTGGGAATTCAGTATGCAAATTATGAACCAGAGGGGTGGAAATGCAAATGTGGGCATTCTCTTTACACTCCATGAATGAATGATTCAAGCATCAACAGCAAGAACAGTGATTTATTATCTCAAATTCTCTCCCCTTTTTGTCCATCTCAATCTAATTGTACAAAATTTAGATTGAAAGATTTTGTGGAGACCACTAAAAAATAGTTGGAAGCAGAAATTTAATTTTAGCAAATGAAACGTACTATTTGGCTTTTTTTTAATTTTTTTTAAAATTTTTGGTCTAAGAATGCCATTGTAATTTGTTGTGATATAACATTTGTTGCAATTGAGTAATAAATTGTTAATTATATTACAAAGTAACAAATATGCCTTAAAAAGAAAAAGAAAAGCCTTGTATTTATAAGGTAATTATGTAAATAAAAATTAATTATTTAAAATATTTATTAAAAAGTTTTCAATTAAATAATTAAATAAATTAAGAAAATATAAGAGTTTTTTTAACATTTTTAAATAGATAATTTATTTAAATATTTGTATTCAGACAGTGACAAAAGTTCTAATTTTATTTTAATAAAATGTAATTACAACATGTTTAAATTGAAAAAACATTTTTAAAATATGTAAATGAATAAAACGATATTATATATAACATTATGATCTGAAAAGAACAAACACTAAGTTTCAAAAATATTAACTCAAACCCTTGACGAAGACTAAGAATAGCAATAACATGGTGGGATTAACTCACAAAGTCACTGTTTGGCCTATTGAGTCGCGCGTGTGAGTTAGTGCGCGCGGGTGTGTTAATAATTATATATAGATATATATATAAAATAAATGTACTTTTTTATTACATATTATATTATTACAATCTGTAATCAGTAATCTGTCACAGACATACTTTAAATACAAAGAAAGTTGAACGGAGATTTGTCTCTTACGTTGAAATGAAGTGCGAGGTTGTTTCATTTGTTGGTGCAAGAAGCTTTTTTATATAAACTGTCTCCCTTTCTAAGGACCCTTTTTATTTGTTTCTGTTCATTTCTCACACAAGGAAAAAAATCCAACGAAGCCAATCCACTAAAAGATGATCCAATTAACATCTGTATCTGCAAGCAAGACAAATATTTCGGCCGGCAGCTTCTCATCTGAAACTGCCCCGAAGAAGTGAACGAATTCAAATGCATTACTTTCAGGAACGGGCGATGGACAACAACACATCTGATGATGAGACTGATGATCCATGCGGTAGCAGGTATTGTTGCGAGTGTTACTTTCTGCAGTCAACACTCAGCCCTTCCAATAATCTTGAACCAGACCAACAAACTCCTTTATTCAATAACTGGGTTATCACACTTGAAGCAACAAAAAAAACATACAGAGAAGAAGAGGAAGAAACAAGAAAGAAGAAAGAATGCAAGATAGCAAATCTTGGAGAAAAACCAAAGAGATTATTATTGCTTTACTCCCTCTGCACACACTCTACACAGCTGCTGTAACTCAAACCAGCAAATATAACGAGCATTCTCTCATCCCACGTCGACACTGGAATGTTTAAAAACAAAATTAACTAACTAACTACACTATCCAGAATATTGACCAAACTACCCTTAATGAAGTTCTGAAAATTCTTGCACTCAAGTCCTCCCTGCATACTTCATAAAGCTTGCACTTTAGTCCTACCCGAAAATAACAGATTGGACAATTGTAACTCATCAACAGGTATAATTTAAAATTGATACCCAGTTACTGTATTGATGGGATCATTTTGTTTATGGATTGGGTTCTATTCAAAATTCCGGTGACTCTCTTAGCAGCAATGGAGACAAAAACAACGAGATGGAGTTTCCAAATATTTGAACATGATGACAGAGAAGGGCTTGATGGCCCAATAGAGAAACTAGTAACAAGGATGGATCTAAAAACACTGGAAAAAAAGTTTATTTTTGGGTTGCACAGTTCTACGTATATGTGCAATGGTAGGAATACAGAGGCCTCAAAAGTTTTCATCAAATATAACCCTGATTTGCCAAACATATACAACAACAATGCTTTTCTTCCGGTTCACATTGCAGCATATTTTGCCCACAAGGATACGGTTCAATATCTAGTACAAGTGACTGCAGAGGATAACCTAAATGGCAGCAGTAGTGCCAACCAGATTTCATTTCTGATCGAATTCAATGTATACGGCCAGTATTTGTATATATAGTAGTACACTATACACAAACAAAACAATCCTTCGTCATTAATATTGCCGTGATCTGATCTCACTTTTGTCATTGCTTTCCTATATATGAATCAGATCTAGCTTCAGATTTCCTGAAGTGGCATCCTGCAATGGGCCTTGACAACGTCAACTCTCGGAATACTGTTTTAAGCACAACGTCTCGAAAGCCTCTTGCATTTGAAAGTGGAAGTCGGTTTGGACATTTGCAAATATTCATTTATAGCTGATAGTGACATTTTTCATCCTTTAGTTATTCTTTTTCATCCTTTAGTTCTTAATTGAGATGTAAATTTCCAGATATTCCTGTGAATAAGAAAAGTATTTGTTCTATTGATCCGATTCAGTCCAACAAGAATCAAAGTGCAGATGGAATGTGGCAAGAATTGCATAGAATGATCTGGAATGTCCTCTTGCTTCTAGGTAAGGCTGTTCTCTTGAATTCATTGTTTGAAATTGATTGAAATGTTTGTAATTTTATTAACTTTTCTTTACTATTGCAGTCCCCTGTATCAAAGTTTTCCAGGAACAAAAGTTAATGTATATGTAAACTGTTGAAATCCTTAGAATGATCTGTGAAGGAGCGTTTTGGAATGATCTGGATGCTTTCAGTACACTATCTCCTTTTCATAGAGCTGCAAGATTTGGGATTTCTGAGATTGTGAATGAAATTGCAATGGCCTATAATCTATCAATTTATTGGATTGACCAAAATGGATGCAACCTATTTCAGATTGCAGTTTTGCATCGCCAAGAAAAGTTTTTAATCTCATATATCGTTTTCCTTTCGTTGATGGCATGCTGGGTAACAGGGACAAGGATGACAATAACTTGTTGCCTTTTGCAGGAGAGTTGGTACCTTCAAGTGAAATTGCTGGTGCAGCGGGAGTTACAATGGTTCAAGGTGATTGAATTTATTTATTTTTCCTTATATATATATATATATATAAAAGTTCACCGAAACGGGAGAAAATTTATTTATAATTATTAAATAGATTTACATAATTAGAAAAAATTTAAAATTTAAAGATAACTTATCCCATGGGTAATTTAATTTCATGACGTTAAACATATAATTAGAATAAAATTATTTTAATCCTACTTATCCACTATAGCAAATGCCCCTCAAAGTAAAATGTTGTGCTCTTATAATATGCAGGATTTTGCTTAGCTCTTGAAAAGATGTAAAAAAAAAAATACACGAATTGATGACCTTATTCGTGCCTCTGCTTCTATTAAACATAGAATTATGCTCCTATAATATCTAGGATTTCGTTCAGTTCTTGATACGATGTAAATTATTATCTCTTTCATGCTTGTGCTAACTTTTCTTAGGCTATACAAGATTTTATGAGCCTAGCTGATTGTGAAAAGCAAAATTATGACGACAAGACTCTAGAGAGGTGTTTACTAAAAAACATAAGGATTTAGTAACGGATTAAGGAAATTGTTTCATCATGCACAATTGCAGGGCAGCTGCAATTATAACCATAGTAGTATTTGCTGCAGCTTTCATTGCACCGAGTGACAACAACGATAAAGAAATACCCAATTTATCACAGTAGTATTTACTGCAGCTTTCAGGCTCGATTATGATTTAGGTTATGACATCCTTATTTCATTTCTTCTATAGAAAGATCTCTGAATTTGTATTTCTTCACGATTGAAGCACCTGGAGTGAGGCAGTTAGTTTGGCAACAATGACAAAGGAATATCCAATTTTTTAAACGATCAAGTTTTCCTAATATTTGCTATTTCAGACATGCTGGCACTTTTTTCTTCAACTACTTTGAAACCATGAAGGTAGCATTTGGTGCAACCGTTCATATAGTTCTTTCTAAACCATGGAAATGGCCTGTTATTCTATTTTCCTTGGTTGTGTCCCAGTCCCTTGTTTGCATTGTTGCAATTTTCTTTTCTTCGGAGTATGATCTTATTTACTTACGGGTCTAGCATTTATGGACCAAACAAGTAATGTAATTGATCGATGGATTGTAAATCATTTGCTTTCTAAAATTTTTCTTTAATTCATCAAATTATGCATGTACTTTTGATTAATGAATCTTAAAGTATGTTGATTAGTTTGTCTTTCTTGTAGATGAAATGTGTTACAATTTAAGTATTGTATTGCTACACACAGGTAGTCTTAATTATAATATAATATTTGTGAGTCCAAGTGTCTACGTCCACTGAAAATGTTTACCGAGATCAATAGTTTTATGAGAATCTCCAAAAGCAAAGGTAAGATGAATTTTTAGGTTGATTTTTATAAACAGATTATCAAGTCTAAATTAAAAGTTGAAATTAAGAATGCTAAGGTATTGGAGATTAATACTTACTTGGGTTGTAAACAGTAAAAATAAAAATTGTTTGAGTTCACGAAAATATATTTTCTTTAAAATAGAAAAGTATGAAAAAAAAAGTACTCTTTCAATCAATAAAAACATTAGAGAAATTTATTATTGATGATGTAAGATATCTTTCCGAGTTTTGAATGTGCCTATAATTTCCAATGAATTAAGGTTTTAAACAAATCAAAATATGTTTTGAAAATATTGGATACCATTAATAGAAAAGAGGTACTAAGTACAAAGGCGAGATCAAGTAGCACAACTACGAATTTATGAAGTGCTAATCTCTTAGTTTTAGCTACAAATTTAAAAAAATATAATAGAAGTAAATACAAATGAGAGAGTTTTCTGAGAACTAAAATAATGATAAAACTAAGCCCTCAAACACCATGAACTCATCCTTAGATAGGCAAATAATGATACAAGTTTCCTTAAATATGCAAATGTATGAAGACTATTACAACATGAACTCATTTTTCAAATTTCAACAAAAATTGCTAGATTTCAGTCACTGATTTGAAACTCATATTTGACCATTACAAATAGAATAGTCGATTTGGGTCATTTGGTCAAAAGATAAATTATAGAGTTAATTTTCATAGATTATAAAAGCATAAGAATTGGATAAGTGTTTAGTTATATATGATCCAAATATTGAGGTAACGACAGGCAAAGCAATACTTGCAATCCAGTTTTGTTGAAGCCCAATTTCATAGATCAAATGTTGGATTTAGTCTTTCACGTATACCTTTTGTAGAATTGGGTACCACTTTTATTGGTTTAAGAATTTCATCGATTAGACTTCTAGAATAAGAGTAACGCTCTTTTTTTATTGAACCTCCATCAAAATTACTATTATTCTCTATTTAAGGAAGCTCAAGATTACAGAAATATTTAAGCAGCCAATGATAATTTAAATATAAAATGGTGATATAAACTCTTAGTAAGTATATATTTTTCAGTTCTCATCAAGATATCTTTAACTTCTCTTATATACGTTATTTTCCTTTCTTTGATAAATCAATTTTGAACAATGTCAGATATCTAAAAAATATTAACTGTATTTTTTGTGATTTATGCAAGGCCATTGAAGTAATGAAAATTTTCATTGGGCATAATTGCACAAAGTTTGATTAGATTGTAGCTTATTAAGCTTTCTAGTTTTAATCATAATTTGTATTTTTATAAAAGTATAAAGTTTATTCAAGTTGTTAATTTGCTTTGTTTGTCTCACAAAGAATAAGATAAAATTATAAAAAACATTAAATTATTTAAATTGTCAATTTGCCTTGTCCCTCACATAGAGTCAGATATACAAAATGAACAAAATATTAAAAAAAAAAAAATTAAGAGTTAAAAGAAAGATAGCATTGCCTTTGTACCTTTCTCCATTTCCACTCATTATATTATTATAGTGATCTTTGTTTTTCACCCAAAGCGTGCACATGAAGAATTCCAGTTAAATGATTTCATTTTTAAATAACAAGTTATAGCACCTCATATTTGAATATAATATAGTATTACACAAGGAAATTGAAAGCTCAAGGTGTTTAGAGGATTGTAATTTGTATGAGAAGAATTTACTTTCTCATTTTAATTTTATAGTCTCTTTTCATTTCTTAATTTATTATATATAATTTTTATTTTTTAATTTATATGAAATTGAAAGTTAATTATCTATCTCATAACTTATTGGAACATGTACGAAATTGATCATATATTTTTTTTATTTACTAAAATAACCGTGTTAAAAAAAATTGATGAAGTAAACTAAAATTTTATTTTTTGAACAATAATACCCTTATAAAAAAAATAAACACAATATAAAATTGTACTTTCGAACACAGTTTAAAACAATACTTTCGAACATAGTATAAAACTACACTTTTGAATACAGTTTAAAACAGTACTTTTGAACATAGCTTAAAATGATACTTTCGAATATAGTTTAAAATAATATTTTTAAATACAATTTAAAATAATATTTTCGAACTCAGTTTAAAACAATATTTTCAAATATAATTTGTATTTTAATTTAAAAAAGAGTATTATTATCCAAAAAAACAGATTTTTAATTTATTTTATTAATATTTTTCTGACACGATTATTTTAATAAATACATAAAAAAATATAGTCAATTTTGTAGAAAACCCTAACTTATTCTTATCCATTGCAGGTATGATGATGTCATTTAGTAAAACTATTTACTTTCTTGTAATTTAAAAAAATTACAGATATCATCCTTTTTTTGGTAATAAATATTTTTAAATTTTAAAATGATAACAAATACTTTCTACAATATTATTTTATTTGTTAGTCTTTTATAATATAATTATTATAACTTAATTTTATATATTAAATTTAAAAACTTTAATATATTATTATAAAAATTAAAAATATAAAAAAATTATATTTAAAAAAAATTAATTAATAAAATAATATGGTAAGAGTTATTAGTTTTAAACTTTAAAAATATTTATTACTAAACAAAAGATAATGTATGTAATTTTTTAAAATTACGGGAAGTTATTTATCACTTTCATTATTGCATTGTTTCAGTAAACGATGGAATCGTAATTATTTGTCATGATCTTTCTCTTCAAGTTCAGCCACTTCTTATTTGTTTTTCTGCAATACGTAGGACCAACGTCGAGAGAAGGGAAGCTCTCCAGAACCTCAACCTCATTTTCCCGTGCTTCCATGAGATTGTTATCAAGGGTATATGCTCTTAAAAATTAGTCATACTGGCTGGTGGAAGATTTAGATTAGACTAAAACTAAGACAGGGACCATGACCACCTCTGACTGAAAGAGATTTTCAAGGATTTCCGGTGAATTATATTCTTATTAAATAATTAAATAATATTAATTAATTTGAAATCTTACAAAAATTAAGCAACTAAATATTATTACAAGACCAGGCAATGATAAAGTACGTGATGATGAGATCTCAGCCTTCCAAAAAGATTTGCATATCCATCGACAATGCCGCTGCTGTTTTCAAAAAATATATATGCAACAAAAACTTCATTCAACTTGTGCTTCCATTTTCAAATTAAAATATTTTAATACTAAATAAAGTTTAATAAATGATCTAATATAAAAATTTTAAAAAAAATATTTTAGTTATTTTAATAGGAAACATGGATCTATTTAATATAAGTTTAAAAAAAAATTATATTTTTATTTATAAGACAATAACAATTTAGGGATTTCTTTATTTTTAAATTTTTATTTCAATGGAAGTATATTTATGTATAAAATTTATCATTTATGGGAGTAAATTATTAGGCTCAATTGCAGTTTAAGAATCTCTAACTACAATGTAAATATGTAATGATGAAATTTGAAAAGATTAAAAGGGAGGCTTATTAAAAAGATTAGTTTGGTTAATTTTATTGGATCGGCATCTTTTTCTTCATTGTTGATCTTATTGTTTATATGCAAAATTTTACTTTTCTTATTTTTTATTTGTTGGGGGATTTTACTGAGGCCCAGTTCAGTGATCTAGGCCCATCTCCACGCCCCCATCTAGACCCACTACATGCACATATCTAGTGAGTTCTATTATGCTGTGTCGTTTTGAGAGAATGGTCAGACCAACATTAAGACAATCTATTCGCCTCAGGTGTTACAGCCGAAACAAACAGTCAGGAGCTCGGGGATGATGTGGCAAGGAATAGAAGGACAAGCGCTGCCGTTTTTCGCGCTCTCTAACCTTACGACAGGTCACCCTGGGCACGTCAGCCATGCAACAACGAGTGTCCCTCGGGTTGCCAGTTGACCATTGCAACCTGCCAGTTCACCATCTCCTATATATCATCACTATCCTTTTCCACCAAAGAACTACGTGTGACTTGGTCCCCCACCCACCGAAAGAAGATCAAGGGAGAGAAGCATCAAAGATCTGGCGAATAGAGAGAGAGAGAGACGAAGGAACCGGAGGAGAAAAGAGGGAAGAAAGGGGGGTACGTAGTCAGTTGTGTTTCTCTCTCAAACCCAGTCACAAATACAAAAAAAACCTGATCATCGCCTCCAGTTCGAGGACGGTAAGAAGAAGAAAATCTGTTAGTGTAGAAAAGATCACCGTGATATTTTCTTGCATCAACAAAATCTATTTTTATTTCCATTCTAAAGAAAATAATCAACTAACTGAAAATATTAATAATACTTTCCAAATTTTAGGAGGGCATATGAAAATATGTTAAAATATCACAGATCTAGGTAACATGAAATTAGCCCTTGTACATAATGTTACTAGATTGTGGGGGAGAGAGAATCTAAGTATAGTGGGTGTGAAGGGGCCCTTCCAAACACAAAAATAATGAGAAAACCTTGTGATTTCCGTTCTCTAACTTCTGAATTCAGTCATTAAAAGAAAAAGATGATTCCTGACGCATGGGTTTCCTTCCAGGCCTGCAAATAATAGAATTGTCACCACTTTCAAGTTTCAACCACAATTTTTGCATCTTTTTCAATAACCGAGGAATGGGAACACTTCGATTTCAGTTGCGTTGCTGTTTTTTTCTATCGATTTTCTATTGAATTATTGACTGATTAGCTGGCCTTATCCTATCAAATCAAAGACTACCTTCAAGAACCCTTATTCTCCAGCTCTTCTCTCTCTTCCTAAAATCATTAGCTGGCCTTCTCCTATCAAATCAAAGACTACCTTCAAGAACCCTTATGCTCCAGCTCTTCTCTCTCTTCCTAAAATCATAAAATCCTAAATATATCATGGCTAAATTTTTCCTAAATTGTTTTTCAAGATTTTCTGATGACTAGGTAGCTTGTCTAATTGTTTTACAAAATCATTTGCTTTAATGAGTATGCTATAGAATGAGTAATAGCAGGGATCAAATCCTTCTTATCTAAACTGATGTAGTATCCTTATAGTGAAAAAATGAATTGACAAGTTTAAAAAAATAATAATAATAATATAGAATATGTAACGATGATATAATGCAATTGTATTATTTAGTAAAAAACAGTGTGTATAAAATTTTATGTACATAATATTATTTTAAGCAGTTTGGTACTTTGTTGCGTTGGAAATTGTCTACATAAATTAAAATTTCTTCTGGACTCTTTGGTTCTGGGCAGGGATGAGAACAACATTGAAAAGAGAAAATTAATTAGTGAAAAATGTAAACAAGAGACACGAGGAAGAAGCTTTTTTTGGAGCAATTCCAGGTGTAGAGATATGGGAATCCAATATCCAAATCATGCAACCACTTAACGACAAGATCAGTTGAGAAGAGAAAAAGAAACTTTGCTTTATGATTCAGAAAAAGGGAAAAAAGGAACCGAAATCTCTTCTCTTTCTCTGTCCTTCTCTCTCTCTAACCCTAAAGCTTCATTCTTACGCTATTATAGTCACACACATAGGTATACGACCATCAACAAGTTTAGAAGCAAAAGTAGGAAAAAGAAGTGCCCTTTCAGGTGAAGCGGTTTTCTTGTTCTGAGTTATCTAATATTGCCAGAATATTGCCAACTCAAAAGCTGCCTAGCGATTTGTTTATGGGAAACAGTGGGAAAAGGTAAGGATTTGTGGGATGCAGTCACCCTGAAGCCAATTTGGCTATAAAACTGAAGAAACATTCAAGAGATCAAACTCTTTCTCTCTTTGTATATGTAGTTATATTTCTCTTCTATGCTTTAATGCCTAATGCTAACTTTCTTGCTGCAGGTTTCTTAAGGTTTCCAGCATCAATGAATCGTATTAGATCATAGCCATGAGAAAAGCAAGATTAATACATCATGTTTCTCGTTTGGGTTAAAAGCATTAGGAAATATAGAGAGAGACGTTTCGATATATACAAATATATCAGTGATGATTTGCCTATATTTGTACAGAAGAGTCTGCATGCAAGTATTATACAGGATGCCTGGCTCCCTGTACGCCATTTGCAAAGCCCATCAGAAGCTTGGTGGTCTTCGCGGATAGCGTGCGAGGGGCCATGCATGCCAATTATACGGTTATATAGCTGATGTGTTTTTGATTCTCCTGTATACATTCCTGGAAATAGAAAAAAATGTAACAAAGACATGAGAATGCCAAGGATGTGGCCCTGGAGTTATTCTTTTCAACTTCAAAGTCTTCTTAGTGATCAGGGGATTCCTTGCCTGTTGCTTATGAATTTAATTGCGATCGATGATTATTGTGGTCCAAGCTCTTGAGTTTTGTCCTTGATATCTGGCCATTCATTACTCAGGTAAATCAAGCTAGACCCAGCTGAATCTCGCTATTGTCAATATCCAGGCCATGTTAGTTTAATTAATTTCCATTGATCAATACGTATATTTATGTTGTATATCATATATATGTGTGTGTGCGATCATGGTATTGAACTTATTGCTGATATTTGCACGGCTATTATTTGCAGTTGATCCAATTTATTTTTGTAAGCCATGGTGAATAATGTCGGTTAGAAGAAAACTGCCTAACAGAATCCGCAGAAACTGTCAGTGAGCTAGACTGCTCATTCTTTCAACGAAAATGATATTAGGAACTTACGGCAAGTTAATTAATGAACCAAATCATTTGACTGTTTTCCTTTTTTCTTTCTGCAATGGCGGTACTGCTTGGTTTTCACATCATTGTTTGTTTTCCCTGTTGTCTCCAAGGTATGAAAACGAATACATATTCATACTCATATACATAATTCACATATTTGAGGCGAGTAGGTAGTAGTTCGGACTTATATATATTGGGTGTAATCAGAATGTAAATTCGAATGACATTTACATTTTATTTATTGAGAATTGTTTTTTGTTAACTGTTTAAACGTTTAAATGACATATGAATAGATAAATTTTATCAGATAAGTCAAAATATTTTACTTAGTTTACAATATCCAATGTTACCTATTAGTTGAAACTTGAAAGGAAAACAATTAATGGAGTATTTAAGTCAAACAAGTGGTCAGCTGCTATAGCTGTTGTCAAAAATGCAGGATCTTCCTCCACTTTGAAAACAAGTTCCTTTATATCTGAAGAAAAACAAAAAGACATACAGGTGATTAGAAAAACTGCTGTAGTCCGAAGAAATTTCTCTATCAAGTGATAGTGCTTCCCAACTTGATATCCATGAAGTCAGAAACAAGACCAGGCTTTGAAATCTGAATATCTTGGATGTCCAATATTTCATTGTTCAACATTTTAATGGCCGTCGACATCGATGGCCGCTGTTTTATATTTTCTTGCACACACAGCAGGCCCACCTTCAAGAATAAAACAGCCTCTTCTTCTGAATAGTTCATCTCAATAGTAGGATCCACCAGTCTTACCAGGTCCTCAATCTCATAAGCTTCCCAAGCCTGAAAGTGAAAACCACAAGGTTCAGTTTTCATACATCACTAGATTATAGCGATTCTATTAGTATTATATTAATTCTGTAGTACTTTGAAAAAAAATATTAAAAAGTGTTTTGTAATATTAATTTTCAATAAAGCTGACGTATTTTTATATTGTTATTTGATATTGAAACTTGAAAGCTATCATTCTGCAGTAATTGCACTTAAAAGTTACCGCATCACAATCCCAAATAAAATCTAAGTTAACTATTAGCAGAATTTACCTTTTGGACCAAATACTGTTCACCTTGCTCTACATCAAAACATACAACTGGTCTGCCGCTGATTATTTCTAGAAGTAATACTCCAAAACCATAAACATCTGATTTCCTTGTCAGATGTCCACTAACAGCGTATTCTGGAGCAAGATAACCTCTTTCACGGATGAGATTTCAAGAAAGCAGCTCATTAGTTATATATGGTTAATTTGAATTTCCAAAACATGTGTCCCAAATAAGAGATAGTTCTGAAAGAATTGGTAATTTCACTTACAATGTTCCGGCAACTCGAGTACTAATGTGAGACTTGTTGTCTCTTAATAACTTTGACAGGCCAAAATCAGAAACTTTTGGTGTGAAATTTTGATCAATAAGAATGTTGCTGGCTTTGATATCTCTGTGCACAATATGAGGCGTAACCTCTTCGTGAAGATAGGCAAGCCCTCGAGCAATTCCTAATGAAATTCTTCTTCTGGTTTCCCAATTCAATTTTATCCTGCTATTCTCCCCTCCTATTATGAAAATACATAACAGCAGCAACTCAATTTTTCTGATTGAGGATTTTTATTTTTATGTTTTAAGTTTTTGAATAGATGATGATAAAGAAGAATAGAGTTACTAAATAAAATATGGGCAAGGCTATTATTCTCCATGTAATCATAGACCAGAAATCTGCTAGCTCCATCAATGCAACATCCATAAAGAGTGACAAGATTTTCATGTTTGATTGTTGAGAGCGTAGCTAATTCAGAGGTAAACTCCCTCTCCCCTCTCATTGATTCAACCTCAACTGAAAGCATTTTCACAGCAACAATACTGCCATCTCGAAGCCGGCCCTTCAATTAAAGTCAATGCAGTAATTAAGAATAAAAATAAAAAAAGATCCACGCGAACTAAATAATGTTCTATCCCATTCCTAAATGAATATAAAAATTAAAAGACAGAAAAGATCTGTTCACATGAGATATTAAAAAAGGCAACCTTGTAGACAGAACCAAAACTCCCTTCTCCGATCTTGTTCGAGCTAGAGAATCCATGAGTAGCAGCTTTCAGCTCATTGTAAGAGAACACCCGAAAATTCTGATGATTTTGCCGTTCTGATTTTGTGGGTATAATATATACAACGTGAAAAGCAATCAAAAGTCAATACTGAACAAAAAGAAAAAGCAAACAACGGTGTATATGTTGACGATTGATTTCAAATTTACCGTTTCCGCTTGTAACGATGGCAGCCTGGGCTTTTGATTCATCATCAGTATCAGCAGAATTTAGACAACATGAGCAAGAAAAAGGGAATTTCATATTGTACCCTCTGCCGCCTGTCCTTCACCTAATTTTCTATGATACCTTGAATCTATGCCAAATAATAAAGCTGATTTTTCAAAATTTTGATGATCACACACGGCAAAGACAGTCTTATTGTTTCATTTGATTTTGACTTGTTACATTGGAGGGCCCTTGAATTGTTCCAACTTCACAAGTCACAAGGAACCAATAGTGTTTTGGTTGAAGAAGTAAGGAGTATTATTATATTTATATGTTGGGTTTTAAACAATCCCACTTCATACTGGTTATACAATTTTTTGTTTTAAAAATTTAAGATGCTTTCAAAAAAATATATTGAATATGTTCTTGTTCTACGTGTATCATTGAAAAGGGTTTACTGTGTATACTTTTCATATTTCGTATTGCGTAAGGTTCAATTTATTCATGGTTTGTATTATTAATTTCAAAATTGCCTCAGGTCAAAGACGATTTATCCAGAGAAGAGAAGAAGTCTTGTTTTGTAAAAGACTTGATTTCATTCCTCTTTCCTCATAATTTCCTATGCAACTTCAAATTTTTTATTGATAATTTTACTACTTTGGTTTGATCAAGTAAAAATTTTTAAAAATTAATTTTTATTTTTTATACTC
>JAVXUL010000011.1:1117176-1130002 GCA_035590515.1 Trichilia minutiflora | reverse complement strand
GTATATATATATATTAATATATATATTTATTATTATTGTAATAATAATATATATATTATTCATTATTGGATAATGAAATATATATATATATATATTTAATTATATTTATTATTATTATTATTTGTAATAATAATAATATATATATATTTATTTATTATAAATAATGATTTTGGATAAAATCAATATCCTCCACCAATTGCATTCGGCCATATATATATATGTTGTAGATTTTTGATTGGCTCCTTGATTTTGGAAAAGCCACCTTGCAAAATTGCTTTCAAATCTTCTTTAATGCAAATTGGAAACGTGGGAACCAAATGTTGGTTACTTTGCTTTCAATTTCCATTTTGCTTTTATAAAAATGTATATATATATGTGTGTGGTTTCGGTGGATGAGGAGAATGAGAAAAGTTTTCATTTTTGCTTTACAAAACAAAATCAAACCAATTAACAAAACCTCTCGACCAAGGCTTGATTAAATTGAAAAATTTGTTTTTCAATCAAGCCAACATGAAATAGAGATTAGGAGGGAATCAAAGGGTTGATTCCTTCGTGCAATATGACAATAGTATATATATATACACACATATATGGAGAGATATAGTGTGTGATTGCCAAGTGTTTGTAAAAATATTTTATAAATATTTCCTAGCTTTCCAACCAAACTACCACTTTCATCTTCAACCTACTAGAGTGTGGATACTCTTGGAGACTTGGGGGAGGACTTTAAGCTTTAATGGACATAGATTTGAGTAAGCATTTGATCATTTAAATGTTTTGAATTTTCAATTGTTGAAAATTTACATTTATACATGTTTAGGGAATCTAGAAAAATCCTAAGACATAGGGCCTCAACCCCACATCATATACATACTCTTCGTGGATAGCACCCCTAAAAATAGCTTAGTTCATAAGAAATATAAATTAACCATTCTTTCTCTATTTTCCTAGTTTCATTTCATCCCTTTACATTTATTGATTTGAGTATGGAAGTATCGAAGTTTTTAAGTTGAGAAACTCAATATCATCCTAATACATCTTTGATTTTGCAAACTTGGTAAGGATAAGAGACGATTTTATTTATATCATAATTCAATGTTCAAGGTTAACCGATGAACTATACGGCACCTTAGATTTTATTTATATTATAATTTAGTGTTCAAGATTAATCGAGGAACTCTACTGCACCCTAGATATTTTGCACTTCAATAATAAACTTACTAATACATTAATTTAAAATTAAATAACATAAAAAAAATTTACAATTATTCTAATTCATATTAAATATTGTCAAAGATAAAATATAAAAATAATAAGTAAAAATTAATAGAAAAAATTGTAAATCCTCATGAAATGCTGACGCCACCAAATACTATTTAAACTTGAACAGAGTGTATTAAAAATAAAAGATATAATTATAAAAAAACACAAGTGAAAAATAAAAAAAAAATATTTATAATCATTTCATAATTTATAAAGCACCATTAAATAAAATTTTTTCATCACTTAAAATATTTATAAAAAAAATAATATTAAAAATAATTTAATAAAATAAAATAATAAATAAATATATTGTTGTATATATTTATCTAATTCAATATTTTTAATTTCATCTATTATGTCGTGAAGTTTTGTTAGAAAATAAAACAATTAATTTTATGTAAAAATAAGAGTGTTTTTATTATCCTTATATATAATAAACTTAAAAACAAATTAATATTATAAAAATGTTGTTAATCATAATTAAGAAAGTGGGTAATCTACATGTATAAAAATAAAACTATATTGCAATTAATTTTTATAAAATTAAGAAAATTCTTTTAAAATTATATTGCAGTTTAAAATAATAAATTTCTAATTATATATGAACAGCTCAATAACTTTTAACTGGGCCAACAACTTCTTTTTATGTATTTTTTACTAAGTTGGTGTTTGTTTTTTTACTATAAAATTTAAATAAATGGGAATAAATATAATTACAAATATTTAAAAATTAGTAATTTTATATACCATATTTTTAATATAAGAACTTTTTTTTCAAAATTTTAATTATATAAATTTATTTAAATATCGATATACAAAATATTTAATTTATTTTTCTTACGTTGTAATTATCAAGTTTTTAGCATTAATTAAATTAAATTAATTATTTTTAAAATATTTAAATGATTAAAACTATATTATATTTGGATCTAAGATGAAAAATAAAAAATCCGAGCACCAAGAATAAAAAAATATTAATAACATAGTGGGATTGATTTTGTAAAGTCTTTGTCTTTATTTGATTAGAAGTCATTTTCAGTCCCGTTTGTTTCTTTTACTGAATGTATGAACTGAGACAGGTGTTGAGGTCGTGAGCGTAGGGTTTGAAGCGGGTCAAAGAGCGAGTATCTTGAGATTTGTGAGTTGTAGTTGGAATAGGTGAGCTGTTCTTACTTTATCTTCAATATACACCTTAGTACGATGACGAAAAATGCATGGATTTGGCATCTTTGACGTTTATATGTGTTAAATTCGGGTGGATGTTATTCTAGGGTTTGCGTTGTTGAAATGTTGTTTGAAATTTTTGTGGGTTTGTTATTTTGTGCTTTAATGGCGGATTGGAAGTGTGAAACCAGTAGCTATTTATGCTTTGACTGAAAACCCTAACCATTGACTATGCTGGTTTTGGGTTAAAATTGGGGTTTTAAACAGTAAAACAAAGTTTTGATATAATGATATTAGGCAGTGACATAAAAGTCTCGATGTATAATATAAAGAGAATTTTCATTTTAAAGTTTTGTGTTCTTTATTTTTTTTAAAATTCTAGAACTAAAAACTGAAAAAATTAAATAATTTTAAATGATTTTCTGTGCCTTTCCTATTTGTGGTGTTGTACATAATCATTATTGAGAGAAACTAAATGATCAGTGAGTCTGTGATAATTGGAACTAAATGCTTGAACCACAAAAATGTTTGCAGAGAATTATCCTTGAAGCACATTCATGCTTTCTCTCTTTTAAGTTTGCTACGGGGGTTGTGGGTTCAAAATTTCAAAATTCATTGCAATTCCTCCTGCGCAGACTTAATCTTGTTAGTAGTTGTGTAAACTGTGTGCAGCTTATTCTCAGTTTGCTTGGGGTAATTGGGTGGTTGATGTAATGCTATTAAGAATTAACATCAAAGTGTCCATGTGTAATTTATTGGATGTGGAAAATGTGATTTCTCAAGTGCAGGTGAAACACATTTGAGCCAGGGCCCAAGAATAGCTGTTGACTTTTGTTTGATTTGTTTATGAATGACAGTGTTGGCTTTTACTGTATGAATTTTTCTGTTTTAAGTTATTTGATTATCAATGTATGAACATGAAATGTGTTAGTTATCGGAATGACATACCTTTTGCCTTCTATTTCAAAAATATTCTGCCACATATCTAAAATTTTTTTTTTTTGTATTAAGCTTGAAGATATGGGATTAATATAGCACTTTTTGCAATGGTTAAAGCTTTAACATCTTTTTGTTTGTATTTGATTTTGTTTTGTTGCATGCAAACAGTGCTATGGAAATCTTTTGAGAACCATTACTGAAATAAGATTTTTTTCTCATAAATACCGCAAAATGGATTTTTGTATACTGTTCTTGTATTTTTATTTTGGATTGAATAAAAATCGCAGGAGATTGCAGGTTTTTTGGAATTCATTATACTATGAATAAATTGTCTCTCAATTCTTGGCGCAACTCATTCCCAGCATTAATCCTTTATCTACCTTTCTATCAATCCATTTTCTTGTTAACTTCTGTTCAATCATTACAGATGGAAAAATCCAATGAAGCCAATCAACCAAAAGACGATCCAATGAACATCGTCAAGCAAGACCTATTAGCAGAGCCAACACTAAATATTGCTGATGACAGTTTCTCATCTGACGGGTCCCCTGAAGAAGTGAAAGAATATGTAGATGCTGGAACAAATTCCAATACAGCTGCACCAATGGCGAACAACACATCCGATGATGATGAGTCCCTTGGCAGCGATGGAGATGAAGCCACCGAGATAGAGTCCCCAAGAATCAGCAATCAAGGTGATCAAATCATTGAACATCCATAGGTTACACACTCTTTTCAATTCTATTCTTTATTAATAATCATGTTATATATTCAAGTTTCACCCTCTTAATTTCAGTTAATTGGTCCACTTACTGGCCGTTATGCAAAATGATAGAAGAGAATGATTGGGAAGGTGTAGAAGGTTTTGTAGAAGACCATCCTGAGGTCCTGACCATGGAGATTTCACCCAAGAAGAAAATATTCGAACACATTATTTCCTGTTCTTATGATGATGGAGAAGGCCTTGCTGACCTAATTGAGAAACTGGCAACAAAGATGGATCCAAGAACACTGGAAAAAAAGAATTTTTCGGGTTTGACAGTTCTACATATATGTGCAATGTTTGGTAATACAGAGGCATCAAAAATTTTCGTCAAATATAACCCTGATTTGCCAAACATACGCGACAACAGTGGTTTTCTTCCGGTTCTTCCGGTTCATGCTGCAGCATATTCTGGCCACAAGGATACAGTTCAATATCTAATACAAGTGACTGCAGATGACAACTTAACTGGATTCAGTGGTGCCAACCTGATTTCATTTATGATCCAATCTAATGTATATGGTCAGTGTTTGCATCTATAGTAGTACACTGAACACAAACAAAACAATCCTTTGTCAGTAATATTGCCGTGATCTGATCTCACTTTTGTCAATGCTTTCCTATATATGAATCAGATCTAGCTTTAGATTTTCTGAAGCGGTATCCTGCAATGGGTCGTGACAACATCAACTCTCGGAATATTGTTTTAAACACATTGTCTCGAAAGCCTCTTGCGTTTGAAAGTGGAAGTCGACTTGGGTGTTTGCAACGATTCATTTATAGCTGTTAGTATCATTGTCATTCTCAATGACATGAATTCATTTGTTTTCGTTCTTTGATGCTTAATTGATTACTGATAGAAACTTCCAGGCATTCCTGTGAAGAAGGAAAGTATTTGCTCCATTGATCCAATTCAGTCCAACAAGAATCAAATTGTGGGTGGAATGTGGCAAGAATTGCAAAGAATGTTCTGGAATATCCTCTTGCTTCTTGGTAAGGCAGTTCTCTTGAATTCAGTTGTTTGAAATCGAATGAAATTTTCATAATTTTATTAATTTGAGTTCCATTACTGTTGCAGTCCCCTGTATCAAAGTTATCCGGGAACAAAAGTTAATGCATATGCAAACAGTTGAAATCCTTAGAATGATCTGTGAAGGAGTGGTTTGGAATGATCCGAGTGCTTTCAGCACACTATTGCCTTTACATAGAGCTGCAAAATTTGGGATTTCTGAGATTGTGAATGAAATTACTATGGCCTGTAATCAATCAATTTATTGGATTGACCAAAACGGATGCAAGCTATTTCAGATTGCAGTTTTACATCGCCAAGAAAAAGTTTTTAATCTCATATATCGTTTCCCTTTCCATTATGATGTGCTGGGTAGCCGGGACAAAAAGGGCAACAACACATTGCATTCAGCTGGAATACTATTGTTACCTTCAAAAGAAGTCTCTGGTGCAGCATTGCAGATGCAGCGGGAGTTGCAGTGGTTCAAGGTAATTTTTGTTCTTCTTTTATACAAAATTTCAACGAAAGGAAAGAACTTAACATTTATTAGAGATGGATGCAATAGAGATGATTCAAAGGAACATCAGCTCCTATAACATTAACGATTTTGATAAGCTCTTGAAAAGTTGTGAAAAAGAAAAAGTACATGAATTTATCACCTCTTTTATGTCTTTGTGCTAACTTTTTCCGTAGGCTGTAAAAGCTCTTATGCACCCAGCTGATCAAGAAAGGCATAATTTTGATGACAAAACTCCTAGAGAGGTGTTTACGAAAGCTCACAAGAATTTAGTTAAAGAAGGAGAAGAATGGATGAATGAAACTGCATTATCGTGCACAATTATAGTTGCGCTAATAATCATAGTAGTACTTGCCTTGGGTTTCACTGTACTAGGTGGCAACAACGCCAATGAATTACCAAATTTCCTGAATAATCAAGCTTTCCTAGTATTTACCATATCTAATATGCTTGCACTTTGTTCTTCGGCTGTTTCATTTCTGATGTTCTTGAAAATCCAAACTTCACGTTATGCAGAAGAAGATTTTCTGTTGTCATTGCCAAGAAAGTTAATTATTGGTCTTCTAACTTTATTCTTATCCACTGCAAGCATGATGGTAGCACATGGTGCAACTATATCCTTAGTTCTTTCTCATCCATGGAAATGGGTTATTCTCCCCATTGCCAGCCTTGGTTGTGTCCCGGTCACCTTGTTTGCATTGTCTCAATTCCCTCTTCTTCTTGATATGATCTTATCCACTTATGGGCGTAGCATTTTTGGACCAAATAAGTAAGGATGTAATTGATTGATCGTTCATGTTCAATCATTTAAAGTCTTTCTTTAATTCTTCAAGTTATGCTTGTACTTTGGAGTTATGAATGTTAAAGTATGTTTATAAATTTGTCCTTTTAGTAGATGAGTATTTTGATTATATTGTGTTACTTTCTTGCTTGCATACTTGGAATAAATCAATTTTATGCAATGTTTAGGTATCATAAAAAATTATTATCTCAGGTAATGTAACAAGAGTAGTGATATTTCATTTAAGGTGCGCTTGTAGAATTATTTTTTTTTCTAATTTTTTTTCTGAATACCTGATATTACTCGTTAATTTGTTATTTGTAATATATTTTTGGCTATTAGTTTTTCTGAAATTAACATAAGAGTAAGATTTTGGAGAAAAGAGATGGATCTCTTTGTTCTCCTATACTAAATTTATCTTCAGTTTTTAATTATTTAATGATAGGTGACATTATTAAAATGGTGGGATTAAGATTTCATTTTTTTTTTTCTTTTCAACCCAACTGAATCACTACACTCAATTGTTGTTCCTAGCTAGAGCAATTATCTCTTTCCCTTTAACTATTTTTTAAGCCCAATAAATTTTCTTTGGGTAAATTTTTAAGTTGGCTTCACTTAATTGCACAATTTGATTTAGATGGTGGCTTCTTAAGCTTTCTAAGTTTTGTTATAACTTTTTTTTGCCTCTGAATGTTACAACATATGTGAAGATATCATTGATCACCTAAGAAACAATATTTAAACATTAAATTTAAAAATATAATGTTATGCAAAATTGCCCATTTAAGTTTCTAAATATTGTAGTAAATAAATCAAATTCTTTTTTAATTAACTTCTTGTGTAAGTGGAATTTTATTGTTTTAGCATTTTGCTTTCTTTTTTCTCTTTTCTTTTATATATATTATTCAAAGTTAGTGTATTTCAACTTCTTAACTTTTATTTCTTTCATTGTAATCATCCTTTGTTCGTTTCCATCATGGGGAAAAAAATGGAGATTCTATTGCTGGCCATTCAAATTTTGAGTTTGGTTTCTGCAACAAGCAGAACTTTTGCACCTACTCATGTTGTCTTGCTGCTTATCCACTAGGTTAGTTTCCATATTAAACTTTGTCCATACATAATCGCTTCATTTCCCTGCCTTTTCCCTTCTGCAAATAGTGAAATTCCTCTACCAACTTTTCTTCAATGCATTCTCAGTCTCAAGCCAGAGCCCACAATCTTCACAAACTGTCACCGTAAAAGTAAAATTTTGAGCTAACATTTTGTTTCGTTGACAACATGTTGCCAAAAAAACATGTTGCTTTCTTGTGTTTAATGGGTTTGAATGTGAGTAGCAAAATAGGATCCCCTTCAACCTGTGAATACCAATGTTACGGTTGCATTCCATGTTGAGGACCTTGAGGTAATTCAAGTTCCCACAACCGGCAACCATTTGGGAATTCAGTATGCAAATTATGAACCAGAGGGAGTGGAAAAGCAAATATGTTTCTTCTCTTTACCTTCCATGAACGAATGATTCAAGCAGTAATAACAACATTAAGAAGAGAGATTTGTTCATCTCCATATCATTGTACAACAGGCAAATTGAAAATGTTTGTGGATAGTTAGTGTTGTAAGCAGAAATTTTATTTATCAGATGAAATTGTATTTTATATATTATTTTTTGGTTTAAGAAAGCCATTTTAAAATTGTGATTGATTGTAATACATACTATTGGATTGGTAGTATGTCCGAATAATTTTCAGATTTTAAAAGTAAAATTAAACTTATGAATACTAAGTTTCACAATTCATGAAGTTATTAGCTATTTAGTATTAAAATGGTAGAATACATATCAGGAGAAAAATGAAAAATGAAAAAATGAAATGACTTCGGGTTTGACGGTTGTATATTTATGTGCAATGATAGGCGTCAAGAGTCTTAGTCACCTGTAACCCTAATTTGCCAAACATACCGAGCAACCATGATTTTCTACCCGTCCACTGCGGCATATTATGGTCACAACTCACAAGGATACAGTTCAATATCTAATACAAGCGACTGGAAATGATAAAAGGTAGAAATGGGGAAATGATAAAAGGTAGAAATGGTGCCCATATGATTTCAGCTCTGATCGAATCCAATTTCTATAGTGAATATTTGCATAGTAGTACACTCCATTTCAAACAATCCTTTAATTTGTCCTTAATCTGATCTAATTTTTGTCATTCCTTCTCTATATATGCATCAGATCGAGCTTTCGATTTCCTGAAGCTGTATCCATTAATGGGCCGTGACGAAGTCCACTGACGGAATGTCGCTCTAGGGACGTAGGCTCGAAAGCCTCTTGCGTTTGCAAGTGGGAGTCGGCTTGGACGTTGGCAACGATTCATTTATAAATGTTGGCGTCATTGTCTTTGTCAGCAGCCTGAATTAATTTATCATTAACGCATATGCAAGCAGTGGAAATCGTCCGAATGATCTGTGAAGGAGTGACTTGGAATGACCCTGACTCCAAGACATTGACCATGTCCTTACATACAGCTGCAAGTTTCAGGATTTCTGAGATTGTGAATGAAATTATTATGACCTATTATTATCATTGGAATAACATAAAAGGATTTAACTTATTCCATCTTGCAATTTTACATCGTCCTGAAAATGTTTTTAATCTCACATATCGTATCCGTTTTCTTAATCACATGCTGGTTAGAGTGGACCAATATGGCAACAATCTGTCGCATTTAGCGGGAGGGTTGGTACCTTCAACTGAAGTTGCTGGTGCAGCATTGCAGATGCAGAGGGAGTTGGAATGGTTCAAGGTGATTTTTGTTCATCTTTTGTTTTATATATTATGTATAATCTCAATCAAAGGGGATTAAAAATTTAATACGTATGTATAATATAATAATAGGATATATACATTACACACCGTGCTTAAAGGCCTATAATTTTTTATAAGAATTTGAGATAATTAGAGATTTAATTATCTTATCCTATTTCAGTCCGAGGACGAGGGATTATGATATATAGAACTCTTACATGTAAAAAAAAAATTATTACTACACTAAATTATATAAATAAAATTTATTCAAATTTTTTCATAGATAACAATATTCATAATTGAATATAAATGTTCCTACGACAGACATCAGAACTGTTTATCTTTCAGTATATTATTAATATAAGTGATGATATCACTAATTATCTAATAAATAATATTTATTAATTTAACAATTTAATGTTATACAATAAGAGTTGTAAATACATTAATTTTTTTTATCATATAGTACAAAAATATTAGCAATTCAGCACTAAATTTTCAGATAAATTAAAAAAATAAAATATTTATTTTTTATTTATAAAAAAGACATAAACATATCAATATTTCTTATCATATTTTTGTATTTATTTTGTGGATTTATACATAATTGTTAAATATTTAATATTAAATTGTTAAAATTTATTTTAAAAAATAATGGCATTGTATAATAAAGAATTTATTTAATCCCAATATTAAAAAAAAAAAAGATGATAGGGCATAGCGAATAAAAAAAAATTGTAAATAAAACTACAAAAGTATATAGTAAATATTTTCTTAGTGACCAAACTATCCTTCATTTTCAACTAATATTACCACCAACTTATGAATCTCACATGCATATATCAACCAGAACAAACTCTTTCTCACTCACTCTCCCGTAATTCCATCAAAATGGCTTATTCATCCTCTGAAGTAAGTCTCTCATTCATTCTGATCTCCACAATTCTTGAAATTAAAATTATTATTATCAATTATTCTTCATTATTGAGCTACATTGATTATTATTTTATCTTTCCCAATTGAAAATATAGCTGGAATGTATCTGATCTGAAATTGTAATCTGTTCTGGAGATGCTCTGTTTCTGTACACGCTGTTTGGTTGCAGAGAATGTGTAGGAAAAGAAAGGAAATTTAATTAATTTTTTCACGTAGTTCTCATTGTTGTAGATCCTATAAAATTGGAATGGATTTTTGTTTAAAAAAACGAAGATAGGTTTGTGTTGTTCGGGATTCATCTGACATCTTACGGGTATGTTTAATCTGTTATCTCTGTTTTTATTTTTCTGTTTGGTAGGCAAGAAAATGTAAGGAAAAGAAACAAAACTGATGTATACATTTCTCTCTTCTTTTAGAATGGATCAAAAACATGGACAATTCCATTGAAATGTGAGGAATGTCATGAGTATGAACAAAAAATAAAATGCATTTTCTTTTTTCTTATTAAAGTGGTTGGAAAAAATCTGAATTTTATATTTTCTTTGTTACCGATCAATATATGAAAATTGTTCGATAAGGGATCAAGTTTGGTTTTGATCAATTTCTTTTTTAAATATTAGTTGTCTCAATTTATGCTCTTCAGTGCCTACAACATGTTTGTTAAATTGTAAATCGAATCAACAAATTTTTTCAGTCTTGGTTTTGAAAATGTATATTGTCAATCACATGAAATTTATTTGTTTTCGGAAATGGTTATAAAATCATTGTGTCTATTTGCCTGTGCGGTTATGCAATTTAAATATCTCTCTAGATCACATGATAGATTTTACAATCCTCTTTTAGAAACTCTACACCTCAAATGACCAGCGACGGTAAGCCCGATATGGTTTATAAGCCTTAAACTGAGAAAATCTGTGCATGCATATGGCTCATTGCTTACAATATTTACTTGGTTCCTGAGTTTGAACTATTTAAAAACACCAAGATCTAGACTAATCTTTGGGTAGTTGAATTGGTTTGCAAGAACGTGGGATTGACTTCTTCCCATATTTTGTTATCAAATTAAAAACAATGTGATTTCATGGTTGTATTATCCTAATATTGTAGTGTCTTATAATGATTTATAGGATCTCTGCCCTTTAGTGAAAAACATTCTTCTTCTAGACTCCGAAGGCAAACGTGTTGCAGTCAAGTACTTCTCAGATGATTGGCCTACAAACAGTAACCAGTTAGCCTTCGAAAAGGCTGTTTTCACCAAGACCTTGAGAACAAATGCCCGGATGGAAGGTATACATATACTACAAGAATTACATAGGACAAGTCTTTTATGCTCCATTTTTTAAGTTTTCTAGACTATAAATTCAGACAGGTTATCATCTTTGTTGTCTACAAAATTTTCATACATATGCTACCAGAATTACATTCAGGTAAGTCTTTTATGTTCTCTTTGAACTTTGCTAGATGATAACTTCAGTCTCACATTATGATCATGTTGCAGCGGAGATTATAACATTTCAGGAACACATTATTGTGTACAAGTTTGTTCAGGACCTGCATTTCTTTGTAACCGGAGGTGATGCAGAAAATGAACTACTCTTAGCTGCCGTTCTCCAAGGTTTCTTTGATGCAGTAACCCTTCTCCTCAGGTATTTCTAGCCCCAACTCTATGATTCTGCTGGATATATTCTTTTTCAGCAACTTCTCATCTGCTTTTCTGCAATATACAGAAACAACGTTGACAAGAGGGAAGCTCTTGAGAATCTCGACCTCATTTTCCTATGCATCGATGAGATTATTGATCGAGGGTATGTATGCCCTTAAACAATACACATGTTAATCTGCTCAATCTAATGGTTTAAACTTTTGGACTAACACATATATTACAGTATCATATTCGTTCTCGTTGTCTTTTGTTCCTGATTGTAATCCAATTATTGGTTTAATCTGTGAAAATTTATGTTGTTACAGGATGATACTTGAAACAGATGCCAGTGTGATTGCAGGAAAGGTAGCAATTCATAGCATGGATGCTGGAGCACCTTTAGCTGAGCAGGTGATGTAATCCATTTGCTTTAGTCCTAAGCAAAATAGATTGATTAAGGAATAGATATTGGAAGAAGGATGTAGTTTGTCTGTTTATAACAAATAGGTCCTTAAAAATATATTACAATTACTAAAATACCCTTGCATTTAGTTACATTCTCTAATAATACAAGGGGAATTTTGTTATTTCAACAAGGCCTAGGGATCTCTATGTTATAGGCAGAAAAATCATGGCTTTTCATTCGTAAAATCAAAAACAATTAAGGATATGAATGTTATTATTCAAATAAATGTTGCTTTTGCATAAAGTATAACTTGATTCTCTCCATACCCTAAAGCACATAATCAAATCCTAAAAATTGCTCATTGGATTAAGCCACACAAGCTATGACACTAACCCCACTAAAACCAACTCCAATATTCTGCGGTCATTTTCCAATTGGAGTTTGGAGTGGATTTGGAGTGTACGGTTTAAATTTTATAAATAGGGGGAATGACATATTCCCCCCTATATTTTGAACAAAAGCCAATCACCCCCCTACTGGGTGATGTGGCAAAATATGAAACGTTGGACTTTTATAATAAAAGGTTTGGATTTTGCCACATCA
>JAVXUL010000011.1:1066038-1078657 GCA_035590515.1 Trichilia minutiflora | reverse complement strand
CATGGACTGATGAATATATCCGGCAGTAAGTAAACTATACTATAAGTAGTAATTAACTAATTGTATAGAATAAAAATATAACATTTGTCATTTGGCTTCCAGGTTTAAGAATGTGAATATCAATGTTGCAGTGCAGACAGATAACGGATTATATGTCCCTGTTGTCAAGGTGAGCAGTCATTTTCTCATCTTGTTGTACAATTTCTTACTTTCATTCTTTTCATATGAGTTATGTACGAAAATGATCACTTTTTTTAATCGTTTTTCGAAAGTAACCATATTTAAAAAATATTAACCAACTAAATCAAAAATATATTTTTTAGACGATTTTAAATCCTTCGTTTGAAAGTTGGTTTTTGTACCGTGTTCAAAAGTATACTTTTGAACACGGCAAAAAAAACAATTTTTCGAAAGTACACTTTCGAATACAGTAAATTAACCAACTTTTGAAGTAGGGCAAAATCATCCAAAAAAAACACATGTTTGGTTTAGTTAATTAACATTTTTTAAATGTGGTTATTTTCGAAAAACGATTAAAAAAAATGGTTATTTTCGTACATATCCCTTTTGATATTTCTATTAACCGGAATTTGTATGGTGCAAATTTCAGGATGCTGATAAGAAAGGCTTGTCAACAATCTCTGAAGAGGTCAAATGTTTGGCGCAAAAAGCCAAAGAAAACAACTTAAAACCAGAAGATTACGAGGTCACAATGACATTTGCATGTTAATAATGATAATCTGTCAGAGCATGTTCATCCTGTTTTATTGTTGTCTAAATACTGATTTTGCCTTGTTTGCAGGGAGGCACGTTTACAGTATCCAATTTAGGAGGACCATTTGGCATCAAGCAATTTTGTGCCATAATTAATCCTCCTCAATCTGGCATTCTTGCAGTTGGATCTGGTAAAATCAGCACTCAATTTCAGATTCTACAGCACAAATTCGTCATCCTTTTCTGCTTTGCTATAATAATTTTGTTTTGCATAACCTTAATCTTGAGCAGCTGAGAAGAGGGTTGTCCCTGGTTTGGGTCCAGAACAATACAAATTCGCTGCCTTCATGTCAGTGACACTAAGCTGCGATCACCGTGTAATAGATGGTATGTGTTCTGGTAGTCTTTTAGGATATTAATTTGTACCAGACAGCTTTCTGCAGTGAATACAACCCTGATGATTCTGCATGCTCTGTATACAGGTGCAATCGGTGCCGAATGGCTGAAAGTATTCAAAGGATACATTGAGAATCCGGAGTCAATGTTGCTCTAAATCAAATTCTTTTTTCTATGTTGAGATTGCTCGTTCCTGGCTGTACCAGTTTAAGATGAGGCACTTTTGAGTTCAATCCCATAAAGTTCATCTGAGATCAGATTGACATGATTGTATCAACCTTCAATTTTTGGTGTTTTTGGGTAAAATCAAAGTTAAAACAAGTTTTTTGGAATAAAAAGTGGGGATTGAGGCATGAAGTCATGAACATGATTTAACAGAGTGTAATTACCCCTTCCATGTGGATAATGATTTTATAAAACTATGATCTTTTGCGAATGATCATAACAATTCCTTTTAACAGCGGAGATGAAATTGATGTCATGCATGCCCTGATTTCTGAGTTTTTTTCTTGAAGTTTTCTATTTATGCCCATAGAATATCTCAAATTTCATATTCAATTGGCTATTTATAGTTCAAAACTTAGAAGGCAAAGATGTGGTAGAAGAGTACTCTTTCCATAATTCCCTTGAAAGATTCAGATTTAAAGTTTTTCCCCTCAGTGGAAAAGCAGACAAATCTTCGGGAGTGGTCCCGGTTTTTGCAATCTCAGCATGAGGAACGTTTTATTTGACCCATATGAGATGCCCATTCCTTGTAATACCAATAATTTTAACCCTATTTCGGCACCCAATTTTGTTATGTTTTATGTCGTCGCATCTGATTATCCTTTATTTATATCCAATATTTAAATTTAACATCCCACGGATCACTGCTAGCGAAAGTAGGTTTTAGATTCCATTTACAATCAGTATTGAGTTTCACCACATCCATACAACAAACAGTTTTAAGAAACTTCAGGATGTTTGAAATTGTTGTATTTCACCGTAGAAAAGATAGTAGTAAATAGATTACAACCTACTTCACCCCTTGATCACAGCAATCATAAACACACACCATCTTCAAACAAATTAAGCCTCTGTTGATGATGTAACTGGTATGATCAATCAGCAAACGCAGTAGGTACACACACAGTAACCATACAGTTTCACGAACACAAAGGACAATTGATTGAAATTCAATTACATTTCTTGATCTTTCTACAATTGAAATAAAAAGAACTACCAGATTTCAAAGATAGTACAGACTACCCAATTTATAAGTACATAAACTTCAATAAGAAACCTTCTAGATTCACAAACAAGAATAAGGCAAGCACAGTGTACATAAAAATCCAAAAAATGAGACGAAATATAGAAGAGCATCCCCTACATCAATCAACCTCACCCTAAACTTAATTTAAGTCAAAAAAAGAACCCAAGATTTGTACAAGTAGACAAACAGGTAAAATTTTAATAAATAAATTCCATTTCATGCATGTTGCTTCAGGTTACCAACTCAGATAACAGCTCCAACCTTGATGCAACGCAAAAAGTAAGTTAATTATCATATCATAAGCATCGCGATATCAATGACTCAATTTAACCAATATTCTAAACAATTGCAACTCTAAACAAATACATGAATCTTATTGATGTTGTTTGCATCACTTGTGCTACAAAACTCAAACATTACTGTTAAGGCCAGAACATATGAGAATCAACGAATGAGCATAAAAGTACACCATATACCATTCCGCATATTGATCTACAGCCTTCAAATTGATATCGAAGTTACAAAATCAGAACAAATTATTTCAACCATGTCAAAAAATTATCAGATCGTAAGGATCACGTGCTGAACTATTCATTGATACCATAATTTAAACAATCTGCTCAACCACAATTTTCAACAAATACATAAATCATATTCCACACTGCTTCATTATCACCAAATCACAAATTCAAGAAATCCAGCATTTATATTACAGCAATACCACAATGATTAAGACTGGAAATCAACAGAAAATTCACTAGAAATTTTATATCCCCATTTGAGCAAACAATCCACATCCAGATGCCAATCAAAAGATCAATATCTAACAACAGAACATCAAACTGAAGTATCATAAATTAGTTACAAAGCAATGACCAATTAATGAAACAAAAAAATCCAGAATACACAGAACATCGGATCAAATGCCAATGAATAAACTTTTCATCGCCATTAAAAGTTCAAGCCTTTTCCGCATCACATTATTTTCATGCTTTAAGCACATGACAAATTAGATGCAAACAATATTTCATTAAAAAAAGATTCATCCTTCTAAATTCTACAGTGTCAAAATTGAAAGTCAATGGAAGCCATACAATTCTCCCTCAAATAGGCACATATCTTTTCATTGCCTGTTTCGCCACAACCACCGCACCCGCAGCCAGTCCTCCAAGCGCACCCGCAACTGCCGCCGACCTAACCCCTCTAGCTGCCCGACACATAGCACCAGTCCCAAGCCCCGCCGCCACGCTACTCCAAACATCATCCCTATCCGTGACAGCCACCACACCGCTCTCCATGCCCGCATAAATCAACCCAATCACCCCAATCCGATTCCCCCAATACCGTCCCGAATGGCCAGAAGAATTCAAGACCCTATTGATTTTCAGCTTCAAGGTGTCTCCTCGCTCCATGGACTTGACAGCGGAAAACAACCCAATACCAGCGCCGGTGACGGAGCCGGCTAGGTACGAGGTGCCTGTGTAAAAGGTGAGATTTTCTCCCCAGGATCGGCGCTGGTGGACGGACTCTTCGGAGAAGAGGAATTCGGGAGAGGTAGGAAGCTTGTAGAGGTTTTGCATCTGGGTGTTTAAGTCGGCGTACGGGTTGTAAAGACGGGTGTTCGGGTCGGGATCACGATCTGATCCACCGGTCGCGTGGTGAGCCATTTCTTGGTTCGAATTTCAATTTGATGGTTCTAGGTTTACTGGTTTAGGATTTGATCGAGAGGGACAGAGATATTTAAATGAGAGACAGAGAGAAGCAAAATATGCTCGTGGCCCGGCGAGGTGCGAGTTGATTGATTTTGTAGCTTTTCGCAGCCACCGTCGTAACTCGGCGTGAGAGCCAAATAACGATTCCCCAAAGAGACAAATAACAATATATTTATATTTTAATATTAAAATATTCAAATAAATGATTTTTTCATTACTATGTATTCTTTATTTTATATATTAATATACACACGTATGCAAAAGCCAACAACTACGTGAATCCTACCCCTGGATCACTAACAAAATTTTCTTCCTAGTGTTCCTCCTCAAGGAAACATTGAATTTCTTTTCTTGATACTGAACAAATACGGGAGAGTAGAGTCCAACCGCTCACTCTTTGATTCTCAGACACCGATAAGAATCAACAATAGATTCTTTGTCGAGCAATTCTTTCAAGCTATTAGCTCAAATATTAGAATAAAAATGATCTTTTACTCCATTAAAGACTTGGTTAATAACTTTATAATTGCCTTCGTATATTAAAAAATGGTTTTTCTCTTCTCTTCTCTTCTCTTCCTCCGTACCCACCAAATCTGATTCTTTGATCCACTACAATTCTAAGAACAAATATATAAACAGCCAACAAAACACATAAATCCTAAACCCAGATCACTAACAAAATTTTCTTTTGAATTTCTTTTCTCGATGCTAAATTTACAAATATGCAGCCGATAACTCTTTGATTCTCAGACCGAGATAAGAATCAATGATAGCTTCTTTGCTGCGCAATTCTTTAAATAAAATTTGGCAGCTGGGGAAATACTTTTTATGTTTCTTCTCATGCTGCTTTGAATGTCTTTGACAAAGTCTGATACCACTGTTTATCCTGGATCCCGGATGGAGAAAACAGTTTCAATAAGAGAAGAGAGAAGAGTTGCGTAGAATGTAGTTATGTAAGCAATGACTGAAGCTTACCCTGTCTGATACGGATGGTGTGATTTTACTCAGTGCACGTTCAAAATGAGTTAACTTGATTGTAAATGGAATAAGATCTGACAAGTTCTTGCTTGACGTCAGTTTCTCTTCCAAAGCAGCCATTGCAGCGTCATTCATCTGGCAATCCCCCGACACAGGGATAGATGACAGAGTATATCAGCATATGACAACACCACAAAGGATACAAAGAGAAAAAATGGAGACAAACCAATGCAGAGAGATCAGCTCCACTTAAGTTTTCACAAGCATTTGAATGTGCAATTGCGCACAAATCCACACTGGGATCGACAGGTTTCTTCCTACCAAGAGTTTTCAGTATCAATCCACGCTCATCTGGGCTGGGCAGAGGAACATAGAGTAATTTACCAAATCGACCAGGCCTCAAGATAGCACGGTCCATATCATCTGGCCTGCCAACAGAAACCGCAGCTTTAAGGAAAATATAGAGACAACCCTCGGGAAAAAAATGAATAATATATTGTACCGATTGGTGGCACCAATGACAAAAACACCTTTTCGCTGATCTGCTCCATCTAACTCTATTAGTAACTGCAATTGTGAGAATGAGTTCATTTCATATGCATTGGATAAAAAAATTTGCAGCTGGAAGAATGAGTCAGTTGATAGATGGTCAATGTAGATCATGTTAACCTGGTTCAAAAGCCTCTCGACAACCCAACCACCTTCTTTCCCGCGCTTTTTTGTAAGTGCATCCACCTTTAGACAATGAAATCAAACCAGAATATTAGCACCAATATAGACTCTAACGAGAACTGTGGAGGGATAATTACTTTTGAGGAGAGACAATAACAAACCTCATCAAAGAAAAGTATGCACGGTGAACATGTTCTAGCACGACTGAATAATGTCCGAACTGCCAGCTCACTTTCTCCAACATACTTATTCAGGAGTTCAGGACCCTAAAGTAGCAACAAATCTTTTAACTCTCAAGTTAACAATACACATTCATAAACAAATATTAAAGAATAAAAGAACTGACCTTAATGTGGATGAAATTGGCTCCTGCCTCATTGGCAACAGCCTTGGCAATAAGTGTTTTACCACAACCTGGTGGCCCATAAAGCAAAAATCCTGTTTCCAAATCAATTCCAAATCCCTGAAGAAACAATTGAACTCAGAAATCAACCAATCCCAAAATTCATCCATTCAGAGGTTTGAAACTTTATTAGTCTTTCATTCCTAAATACTTCAATTGTCTTCCTTTCTTTTCAGGACTCATCCTATCATCATGTCTTAGATCATTTTGCACTTCGAAAGCATTATGCTTTTATTGCCAAGAGAGTAAAAAAGAGAAGTGAAAAATGAGTCATATATTATAATCACCTCATACTCCTCAGGAAATTTTATGCGCCTAACTATGTAGCGTTCAAATTCCTCCCTTAAATAATCCAGCCCACCAACATCTTCCCATTTAACATTAGGAATGGCAGTGAATCCTTCTCTTCTTGAAGATGGTTGAACCATTGTAGTTGCTTCCTGCAGGAGATTAAAAAAGAAATTGTCTCTGTCATGTTAAGCAATTCAATAAGCCAACAAAATCAGAAACTGAAGAAAAATTAGTAAGAAAATATGATAGTAACATAAATCAGTATACTGCCATGCCATTGCAAATCAGAATATTCTTGTCCTATGAGGGATAAAAAAAGTAAAACAAAAGGTTCTAAGTTACCATAAAATCAGCCATAGTAATCTTCAGCTTTTCCAATTCTTCAGGCAGCCATGGCTGCCTCCACCAGTCATCAGTATGTTCCTCAACTGTAGAATCTCTTGAAAGCTCAGACTTTCTTTGGTCTATGATTCTCTTCATGGCAAGGTTACCGGCCTTATTAACAAGTGCTGTCAAATCAGCTCCAACAAACCCCGGAGTAGACCTGGCTATTTTCACAAGATCAAAAGAACCTTCCAATCTCAGATTTTGTGTAAGCACAGAAAGAATTTTTACCCTAGCATTCTCATCAGGAACACCAAGCACAATCTCACGATCAAATCGTCCAGGCCTCCTCAGTGCAGGATCAACAGCATCTGGTCTATTCGTGGCTCCAATTACAAGAACGTAGCCAGGCTTTGAATCAGAGGCATCTGAGTTAGAATTTACATCGTTTGATTGTACAAGTCTATGAGATTCATCCATGCAAGTCATTAATTGAGTCACAATCCGTCTCTCCATTTCCCTTTGCAGATTTTCCCTTTTTGAAGCAATTGCGTCAATCTCATCAATAAATACAATTGAAGGTGCATTATTGTATGCTTGTTTGAATAGATCTCGGATATTTTCTTCTGATGCACCTGAAATTTTCAGCACATTATAAAGAAATTATTAACATAATTAATAACTACTTGAATACCACTAACTTCACAAAATATATTTGGTGATCAAGTAAAGAGCAAACAAAAAGGAGACAAATAGTTCAATTAAGCGAAATTCTAAGCAACGATTTTGCTGACCGGTTCCCACTAAAAGTTGGTGTCTATCAAAACTTTAAATGATGTGCTTTCAAATCACAACAAAATCATAACAAGCCAAACTAAGCCTCGATGAACTATAATGATTTTTTCTTCAATGATTGGTATGGTTAAGTTCATTCACTGATACACAATTACCATACAAATATTTTCATCACATTCTCAAGCACAAGAGAAGAAAATGGACCTGAAACACCCGAGACAACTTCAGTAGCCGAAATCTTATAAAAATTCACACCAGTCTCATTAGCAATGGCATGAGCCAATTTGGTCTTTCCACACCCCGGAGGTCCATGCAGCAAAATCCCAGCCATCGGCCTCACTCCTAACCACTGCGGCAACTGCGGATGATACAATGGCACAATCACCTCCATCTTCAGTTCCTTCAACACACTATCCATCCCTCCTAAATCCCGAAATCTCGGCTTCTTCTTCCCTCTCAACTCTATATCACCCGAACCCAAAACCTTCACCAATTCTTTCTCCATTTCAACCTTCCTACTTTCTGCATTCATCATTTGAATTTTATTCCGTGTACCCTCAAATTCCACATTTTTCTCTTCCGTTTTCGATTTCGTACTTTTTGTCTCCGAACAAGCTTCTCGTAACATCGATTTCATCAAATCGAACTCCCGATTCACTTCCTCCCCGTACAGCCCATCTTCCGACGTCGACACCGAACCATCCTCTTCTTCCGATGGTGACGATGATAACGTGGATGGACGATCGTGATCAATTTTCCGTCTTCTCTTAATATATTCGTTCTCCAAACGCGTCAATCTTTCCTCCGCATCATGACTTCTCTTTGTACTCTTCTTCGTCCTGCTACGTGAAGAATCTATGGTTTGTTGTACGAGTCTGGCAAAAGGTTGCTGCTTTGTTCTTCTGTAGTCTGGATAATTTGACCGTAGATAGTCAACGACTGCTTCCACCGTTGAGTAGTTATCTCCACATGATTCTATTCGACGGCGAAGAATCTCCGACGCCGACCTCCCGCCGCCGCCGCCGCCAGTTTTTCTCCCCATACGTTACGCAGCTAAAAAATCCTATGTTACGTAAAAAAAGCGTCTGGGAGCTTCAAAGATTGAAGCTTTTTTCCCTCTAGTATCTGCTAAAACGACGAACCAGCGCGGGAAATCAGTGATGAAGCCATGGTAAGCTTTTTTAACTAGGTTAAAGCTTGCCGCGAAGGAGAGTAGTGCCATTTGTTACAAATGTGGTCAGAAATTCCCATATTATGCACCTATATCCCTATCCTTAAAAATATTTGTAAATATATCCTAATTTAATAATGAATATACAGAAATGCCCCCAATCTTAGTTGTAATTTGCAAACAGTTTTCCTATCTCGGTGCGAGAGATGAAAGTTTTCTCCGCAGCTTCCGCTCACAACCTCTCGTCGTTCGTGACCACCGTCCACCGGTTTCACCGGCACTCTCATCTGAAGGTATTCCGACGACCTCAGAACGATCATTCCTTAGAAGAACACTACCAGAAGAAAGCCAAAATGTACTGGGACAGCTTCTACAAACGCCACCAAAACAAGGTTACATTTTTCCTCCCGTTTCACATGAAAAACGACGTGTAGGTTATAGATCGAATGTTGCAACTCGGTTTTTTATTTTTTTTTTACAGTTTTTCAAGGATAGACATTACTTGGAGAAAGACTGGGGAAACTATTTTTCTGATGATTCTTGTTGCCGAAACGGCAAGGTCGTTTTGGAGGTATGCTGTGAATTATTTTGAGAATATGGCATTTTTGGAGAATGAATTTGATATGTTATGCATACACTTGCAGGTTGGTTGTGGAGCTGGGAATACAATCTTTCCTCTTGTTGATGCATATCCCAAGCTTTATGTTCATGCTTGTGATATTTCCCCTCGTGCTATCCAACTTGTCAAGGTTTACCAGCTTTGTACTCTCTTCTTCAAGTTTCGCTTATGTAAAGGTTGATAGAAATGAAAACAGCCTCATTCGAGCAGTTAGTAAGGCTTAATATTGTGATTATTGTTGTTGGTTGATATATGTTTATGCTATGGTCACTGTGATAACAATTATTATTTCAAAATCTGTCTCTTTTTTACGATTTTTCTAAAATTTGTTAGGACTTTTGGCTTCTAAGGTATGTGAAGCTAATATTATCATGTATCTGTGAGTGTATCTATGTGTGAAGAGCCATGTAGTTGTTATTCTAATGACAAGGATTGTGCATAACTTTGGCTTCCTTACCAAATGCAGTCACACTCAGAGTTCAGAGAAGATCGGGTTAATGCATTTCTTTGCGATGTTGTACATGATAGTCTATCTGAAAAAATTAATCCTTCTTCAGTTGATGTTGTTACCTTGGTATGACTGGGCAATCATTCAATATAATGATCCACATCTCTGCTTCTTGTCATTAACCACTTTAACTTACTTTCGAATAAGAACATGTAACACATTCAGCAGATTTTTATGTTATCTGCAGTTTCTCCCAAGAAGATGCCCTTGATATTACAGAATATCAGAGCAGTCTTGAAGGTAGATTTAACATTTTATTAGTTGACAATTTCAAATTTATCTAATATGTCAAAGTAACATTGACATGCTTTTATTTTATGAACTGGCAGCCAGATGGTTTAGTTCTTGTACGAGATTATGCAGTTGGAGATTTTGCCCAAGTGAGTTGTTTAACACTTATTTAATATGTATTATTGCCTTGTTGTTTTATATGTTCTTGTCATTGATGCTTTAGCATCTTCTTCTGCACTATTTTGCTGGTATTGTTGTCCAGGTATATGAGTAGACAAAATATCATTAAGGGCTGCTATTTTACCAAAATGTATTTAACAACTGATGGTTTATACCTTTGTGTGAATTAATACTGGTCAAATTATCAGGTGAAGCTTCAAGATAGAAATCAAATGATTGGTGATGGCTTCTATGTCAGGGGTGATGGTACTGTAAGTATAATGCAGACAGAGTAATATTTTCTCCAGCCGTGAAGAGCACAATATTCATTTTATAGTTTCTGACAGTTAAACAATGTGCATTCCAGTGCTCATTTTATTTCTCTGAAGATTTCCTGTCAAATTTGTTTCTTGAATCCGGTTTCAACACTGTAGATATCAATACTTACTTCAGACAAATTCAGAATCGTTCTCGAGATATAACCATGGATCGGTACATTTCTATACTGATCCTTCTTTTTGTCTATGTTATTTTATTCAGTCTTCCTATTTGCTGCTGTTTTGACTGTGCTTTTATTATCAGGTGTTGGATACGAGCCATATTTAACAAATGTGACAGCAGCATTAATAATTCTACTCCAATTCAAGGCACTAGATGATGTTTTGGTGTTTCATAAATCAATGATCCAGTCGTCTGGCAGTTTCAGGAGCTATAGTTACTTGATTTAGACAATATGAGATGTGTTTCAAGTTTAGAAATAGAGCCACTCATGCACAAAAAACATTGTACTGTGGAACTAAATAGATGCATAAATGTTTTGGACAGATCCCTAAGAGAGTTTTTTGGTACTGGCAGCAGTAAAGAATTCTTCTTGCTTAAGTTACAAATCCAAGGTTAATTTCTTCAACCTTGAGCTTAAACACGAAGAAGTATTCGAGAAGATGGCCCCTCTCGATGAATCCAAAGAACTCTCTTTCTTTTTCCTCGTGAATCATTGACACTGTAGCTTTAGCATAGCATTGAAAGGCTGACATCTACTGTGTTTGGTGTTTTCTAGCAACCATTTGTTCATTTATGTGATAGAAATTTTGTAATTTTTCCATGTATTTTGAACAATTTATCTATAAGAATTTAAGAATAAGTTAGATGTTCTGAGTATTTTGCAATCCAACATCACACTGGAATATTGTTCAGCTGGAATGTTTTCATTTTATTTATCTCTCATTTCATGGTTCCTGTCATTATGCTGATGACATAAACAGAAAATTCTGACAAGAGCCGAATGCGACTTGTCTCAGCTCCTTCTATTTCAAAATAAATCCTTTGAAGAATAAGTTTGGATGGAATGTAGGGTTCAAAGCAGCATTGTCCAGTCATAAGGAAAATAGTAATAGAAAATTTTCTTACCTGGCATTAACTTGGAACCTTTTGCATCTATAGGACTTCCATAGAAACCGAATGTAACAACTTAAGAATTGAGAAGGATAGAGGGCAATGAATTGTACACGTAGACACAGCATCGATAGATTATGTGTATTGGACAATAGCTCTGGAATAATTCTAGTTTCTTTACATAATGACTGTCTAGGAAGCTATCAATTATGTGTTTAGGTCATCAACCACTAACACTTGTGCACTGCAAGAATTCTAGCTTGTTTATGAAAATGACTTGAACCTCTTTATCATATTTGAAGCATAGGGTGAACAACTTACAAGATTTGAAGGAGTACAACCAACAACCCACTGGCAACCTTCAAACTCTGGCTTATGTTGTTTCTTGTCTTGCTTTGGTCTAGGTGGAAGAGTTCTGTATTTTCTAGAGGTACAAGTGCATCCCCACTTCCTGGTCATTGACTTGATCCACTGGCATCCTCTTCGCACATTGATCTACGGTGAATTTCCATTTCCACATTAGGTTTGTTTCTCATGCCTTCCTGATTATACATAATCATAAAATATAATTGAAAGTGTATGTCAAGAAAGTTTTGAGGAATTTTTTGGAATATTTAGTTAGAAAAGATCAATCACTCGCTCGATCTGAGGAGATTGTATATAATCTTATCAGGATTTGGAGGGTTCAGTGTGGTTGTAATGAATTCTCATTCCTCAATTTATTTCAATGTGATCAAATCGGATGTTGATGTGCTAATTATTATGAGTGATGGCAATGATGATGATTTGTCAAGTAATTTGGCTAACCTCGTTCATTTTTTTAATATCTGGAACAGAATTGTATGGACCAAGGGTGAGAAAAGTGGTATTGTTGTAGCTGTCTGCACTTTCTAATCCAAAATCTCGTAATCGGATGAGCTCCGGTAATACAACTGAAGCAAGATCTGGCCTGTCCCTTTTCCTCAATTCACAGCACTGCAAAGCCAATTTGGCAAATGATAA
>JAVXUL010000011.1:1051302-1065938 GCA_035590515.1 Trichilia minutiflora | reverse complement strand
AACAGCGGACAACAACCCAATACCCGCGCCGGTGACAGATCCGGCTACGTAAGACGTGCCGGTGTAGAAGGTGAGATTTTCTCCCCAGGATCGGCGCTGGTGTACGGACTCTTCGGAGAAGAGGAATTCAGGAGATGTGGGAAGCTTGTAGAGGTTTTGCATGGGGATGTTTAAGTCGGCGTACGGGTTGTAGAGACGGGTGTTCGGCTCCGGCTCACGGTCCGATCCACCGGTCGCGTGGTGAGCCATTTCTTGTTTTCGAATTTCGATTTAATGGTTCTAGGGTTAGGGTTTGATCGAGAGGAAGAGAGAGACTTTAACGAGAGGTAATATGCTCGTGGCCTTAGAAGGTGCGAGACTGCGTGTTGGTTGAATTTCTAGCTTTATTTCGACACTGTCGTGACTTTTTCATGAGAGCTAAATATTGATTTTTCAAAGACACTAAATAATATATTTTTCATATTTTTTTAACATTCAAATATTTGAATAAATGATTTTTTTAATATTAAATTTAATAATAGTTATAAATTAAATATAATAAAAATCATTCGTGAGTAAAATTAGAAAAAACGACTTATTTATTAATTTAATTCATAATTATATTTAATTTCTAAAATAATAATTATTAAAAATACTATTATGATTATAATTAAAAAAATATTATAACTAACAACTTAATTAATAAACTAAAGTCAGTCTGAGTATTTCTAAATACAATATACAACTATTTTACACATATTAGTAAGGAGATATTGATTCTAATTATCATTAATATTAAAAAAATAATTTTTATTCTCATTAATATTAAAAGAGAAAACCATATTGATATTTATAAAAAAATATTTTATTTTTTATTTATATTAATTAATTATTTATTTATTTCATCATAGAAATTTCAAAGTAAAAAAATCAGGGTTAAACAAAATTATAATCCATCAATCTGACCTAAATTGCAAGACAATTCAAGATAAAAGGATTTTTTTTTAACCAAATAGTTACAAATGTGTGCACTAAGAATACTTGTTTTTTTTTTTTCTTTTTAAAGCAGAATACATGTTATTTAGAAAACATATCATACAAGTATTGATAAAAGAAAATATATATATTCAAGAATATTAAATATAGACTATGTTTTGGTAGTCTAATATAAATGTAACCTACTAAAAAATGCTTTTAATTCTTATCTTCCATTCCCACCAATTCAAATTCTTTGATCCACTGCAATTTCAAGAACAAATATATAAAACGGCCAACAGAAAACATGAATCCTAAACCCAGATCAGTAACAAAATTTGCTTCCTCCATGAAGCAGAAACATTGAATTTCTTTTCTCTCGATGATAAATTTACAACTATGGAGTATAGTTCAGCCACTCACTCTTTGATTCTCAGATACCGATAAGCATCAATAATAGCTTCTTTGTTGTGCAACTCTTTAAACAATTTGGCAGCTGGAGAAATACTTTTTATGTTTCTTCACATCTCATGCTACTTTGAATGTCTTTGACAAAGTCTGATACCACTGTTTATCCTGCATCCCGGATGGAGAAAAAGAGTTATGATAAGAGAAGAGAGAGAGGAGCTACATAGAACGCAGGAGTTGTGAGTAATGATTGAAGCTTACCTTGTCTGATACGGATGGTGTGATTTTATTCAGTGCACGTTCGAAATGGGTTAACTTGATTGTAAATGGAGTCGAATCCGAGGAGTTCTTGGTCGATGTCAGTTTCTCTTCCAAAGCAGCCATTGCAGCGTCGTTCATCTGACAATCCACAAACATAGGGATAGATAATAGAATATATCAGCATATGACAACACCACAAAGGATAAAAAGAGAGAAAAAATGGAGACAAACCAATGCAGAGAGATCAGCTCCACTTAAGTTTTCACAAGCATTTGAATGTGCAATGGCACACAAATCCACACTATGATCCACAGGTTTCTTTCTACTAAGAGCTTTCAATATCAATCCACGCTCATCTGGACTGGGCAGAGGAACATAGAGCAATTTACCAAATCGACCAGGCCTCAAGATAGCACGGTCCATATCATCTGGCCTGCCAACAGAATCCATGGTTTTAAGGAAGTCATAGGGACAACCCTCAGGTAAAAAAACAGAAAACAGATGAATAATATATTGTACCGATTGGTGGCACCAATGACAAATACACCTTTTCGCTGATCTGCTCCATCTAACTCTATGAGTAACTGCAATTGTGAGAATGAATTCATTTTATATGCATTGGATAAAAAAAATTTGTAGCTGGAAGAATGAATCAATTGATAGATAGTCAATTTAGATCATGTTAACCTGGTTCAAAAGCCTCTCGACAACCCAACCGCCTTCTTTCCCACGCTTTTTTGCAAGTGCATCCACCTATAGACAATGAAATGAAATCAGAATATTAGCACCAAAATAGACTCCAACCAGAACCGTAGAGGGATAATTACTTTTGAGGAGAGACTAACAAACCTCATCAAAGAAAAGTATGCATGGTGAACTTGTTCTAGCACGACTAAATAATGTACGAACTGCCAGCTCACTTTCTCCAACATATTTATTCAGGAGTTCAGGTCCCTAAAGTAGCAAAAAATCTTTTGACTCTCAAGATAACAATACACATTCATGAACAAATCTTAAAAGGATAAAAGAATTGACCTTAATGTGGATGAAATTGGCTCCCGCCTCATTGGCAACAGCCTTTGCAATAAGTGTTTTACCACAACCTGGTGGCCCATAAAGCAAAAATCCTGTCTCCAAATCGATTCCGAATCCCTGAAGAAACAAATGAACTCAGAGTTTAACCAATCCCAAAAATCATCCATTCAGATGTTTGAAACTTTATTAGTCTTTCATTCCTATATACTTCACTTTGTCTTCCTTTCTTTCCAGGACTCATCCTATCTTCATGTCTTAGATCTTTTTGCACTTCCGATAAACTATGCTTTTATTAGCAAGAGAGTAGGAAAGAGACAGGTAAAAAATGAGTCACATATTATAATCACCTCATACTCCTCAGGAAATTTTATGCGCCTAACTATGTAGCGTTCAAATTCCTCCCTTAAATAATCTAGCCCACCAACATCTTCCCATTTAACATTAGGAATAGTGGAGAATCCTTCCCTTCTTGAAGAGGGTTGAACCATTTTAGTTGCTTCCTGCAGCATATTAAAAAAGAAATTGTCTGTGTCATGTTAAGCAATTCAATAAGCAAACACAATCAACAAAATCCTTCCTCACATTTGCTGTAACTAAAGAAGAATTAGCAAAAAAATGTGATAGTAAGATAAATCAGTATACTACCATGCCATTGCAAATGAGAATAGTCCCATCCTACAGGGGATAAAAAGGTACAACAAAAGATTCTAAGTTACCATAAAATCAGCCATAGTAATCTTAAGCTTTTCCATTTCTTCAGGCAGCCATGGATGCCTCCACCAGTCATCACTGAGTTCCTCAACCGTAGACTCTCTTGAAAACTCAGATTTTCTTTGGTCTATGATTCTCTTCATGGCGAGGTTACCAGCCTTATTAGCAAGTGCCGTCAAATCAGCCCCAACAAATCCTGGAGTAGACCTGGCTATTTTCACAAGATCGAAAGAACCTTCCAATCTCAGGTTTTTTGTAAGCACAGAAAGAATTTTTACCCTAGCATTCTCATCAGGAACACCAAGTACAATCTCACGATCAAATCGTCCAGGCCTCCTCAATGCAGGATCAACAGCATCTGGTCTATTAGTGGCTCCAATTACAAGAACATAGCCAGGTCTTGAATCAGAATCAGAGGCATCCGAATTAGAATTTTCATTACTTGATGGTATAAGTCTATGAGATTCATCCATGCAAGTCATTAACTGAGTCACAATCCGCCTCTCCATTTCCCTCTGCAGATTTTCCCTTTTCGAAGCAATCGCGTCAATCTCATCAATAAATACAATTGATGGTGCATTCTTGTATGCTTGTCTGAATAGATCTCGGATATTTTCTTCTGATGCACCTGAAATTTTCAGCATATTATAAAGAAATCATCAAAACAATTAATAACTAGTTGAATGGCACTAACTTCACAAAATATTTTCAGTCATCAAGTAAAGAGCAAAGAAAAAGGAGATGGTTCAATTAAGCCAATTTCTAAGCAATGATTTTGCTGACTGGTTCCTGCTGAAAGTTGGTGTCTATCAAAACTTTTATTGATGCACTTTTAAATCACAGCAACAGCACAACAATACAAAACTAAGCCCAAATGGATTACAATTATTTTTTCTTCAACGATGGGTATGCTTAAGTTCAGGCACTGATACTCAATTATCATACGAAAATTTTCATCACATTCTCAAGCACAAGAGAAGAAAATGGATACCTGAAACACCTGAGACAACTTCAGTGGCCGAAATCTTATAAAACTTCACACCAGTCTCATTAGCAATGGCATGAGCCAACTTGGTCTTTCCACACCCCGGAGGGCCATGCAGCAAAATACCAGCCATCGGCCTCACTCCTAACCACTGCGGCAACTGTGGATGATACAATGGCACAATCACCTCCATCTTCAGCTCCTCCAATACACTATCCATCCCTCCTAAATCCCGAAAACTCGGCCCCTTCTTCCCCCTCAACTCTATATCACCCGAACCTGAAACTTTCACCAATTCTTTCTTTATTTCAACCTCCCCACTTTCAGCATTCATCATTTCAATCTTCTTCGATGTGGCCTCAAATTCGACATTTTTCTCTTCGGTTTTCAGTTTTCTAATTTTTGTCTCCGAATAAGCTTCTCGTAACATCGATTTCATCAAATCAAACTCCGGCTTCACTTCCTCCCCGTACACTGCATCTTCTGACGTCGACACCGAACCATCTTCTTCTTCCGAGGGTGACGATGATGACGTTGATGAACGGTCGTGATCGATTTTCCGTCTTCTGTTAACATGTTGCTTCTCCAAAAGCGTCAATCTTTCCTCCGAATCGTGACGTCTCTTTGTACTCTTGTTCGTCCTGCTCCACGACGAATCTAGGGTTTGTTGTACGAGTCTGGCGAAAGGTTGCTGCTTTGTTCTTCTGTAATCGGGATAATTTGACCTGAGATAGTCAACGAGTTCTTCCACGGTTGAGTAGTTATCTCCACACGATTCTATTCGACGGCGAAGAATCTCCGACGCCGACCTCCCGCTGCCGCCGCCAGTTCTTCTCCCCATACGTTACACAGCTAAAAAATCCACTGTTACGTAAAAATCAGCGCCTATTAACTTCAAAGATTGAAGCTTTTTTCCCTCTAGTATGTGCTAAAAAGACGAAGCCACGCGGGTAATCAGCGACGAAGTAAAAGTGAGAGAGCAGGAGATGATTACAAAGGTTAAGGCCTGACGTCGAAGAAGTGCAGAGCAATTTGTTACAAATATGAGTTCAACTCCATAGATATCACTAACTTTTAAAACTTTGCAAAGATACCCTAATTTAGTAATGAATATACATAAATGCCCCTATTCGTAATTTGCATGTACTTCTCGGTTTTTCTCCACCCCGCGACGAGAGATGAAAGTTTTCTCCGCAGCTTCCGCTCGCAACTTCTCGTTGTTCATTACCGCCATCCACCACCACTCTCATCTCAAGGTCTTCCGACAACCGCAGAACGATAAATGTCAACATTGCTTTGAAGAACACTACCAGAAGAAAGCCAAAATGTAGTGGAACAGCTTCTACAAACCCTAACAAAACAAGGTTGCATTTTTCTTCACGTTTCACATCAAAAAAACGACGTGTCACTTATAGATTGAATGCTGCAACTTGGGTTTTCCTTTTGGTCGTAGGTTTTCAAGGATGGACTTTACTTGGAGAAAGATTGGGGAAACTACTTTTCTGATGATTCTTGTTGCCATGACGGCAAGGTCGTTTTGGAGGTACGCTATACATTATTATGAGAATAAGGCATTTTTGGAGAATGAATTTTGATATTTTATGTATATACTTGCAGGTTGGTTGTGGAGCTATGAATACAGTCTTTCTTCTTGTTGCTGCATATCCCAAGCCTTTTGTTCATGCTTATGATATTTCCGCTCATGCTATCCAACTTGTTAAGGTTTACCAACTTTGCTTCTTTTCTTTAAGTTACCCTTATGTAAAGTTTGATAGAAATGAAAACGGCCTCATTCAAGCAGTTAGTAAGGCTTTATATTGTGATTATTGCTGTTGGTTGATCTGTGTTTATGCTATGGGCACTGTGATAACAGTTATTATGTCAAAATCTGTCTCTCTCCTTTTTTTTTTGTTTGTAAAATTTGCAAGGATTTGTGGCTTGTAAGGTTACTAAGGTATGTATGTGAAGCTAATATTGTCAGGTGTCTGTGAGTGTATGCATGTGTGAAGAGCCATGTGGTTGTTATTTTAATGACAAGGATTGTGTATAACTTTGGCTTCTTTACTGAATGCAGTCACATTCAGAGTTCAGAGAAGACTGGGTTAATGCATTTCTTTGTGATGTTGTGCATGTTGATCTATCTGAAAAAATAATCCTTCTTCAGTTGATGTTGTTACCTTGTTTTATGACTGGGCGATCATTTGATATAATGATCCACATGTCTGCTTCTCGTCATTAGCCATTTTAACTCACTTTGGAATAAGAACACATAACACATTCAGCAGATTTTTATGTTGAAGCAGTTTCTCCCAATAAGATGCCCGCCCATGATATTACGGAATACCAGAGCAGTACTGAAGGTAGACGTAACATTTTATTAGTTGTAACAATTTCAAATTTATCTAATATTTTTTTTGGATAACTCGAAATACTGGGCTTTGTCCCGATAAACGGGCCTGAGTCCAAACCACACATCCCAAGCTCAACCCATCTTCACCACCCTACATGATAAATTTCTCTAATATGTCAAAGTAACGTTGAGATGTTTTTATTTTATGAACTGGCAGCCAGATGGTTTTGTTCTTGTACGAGATTATGCAGTCAGAGATTTTGCCCAAGTTGTTTAACTCTTATTTAATATTTATTATTGCCCTGTTGTATGTGACGCATTAGCACCTTCTTTTGCACTATTTTCCTGGCATTGTTATCTGGGTATACGAGTAGACAAAATATCATTAAGGGCTGCTATTTGATCAAAACATATTTAAAAATGATGGTTTACACCTTTGTGTCAATTAATGCGGCTCAAATTATCAGCTGAAGCTTCAAGATAGGATAGATGGTGGCTTCTATGTCCAGGGTGATAGTACTGTTTGTTTGGTGCAGATGGAGTAATATTTTGTTCAGCCGCAAAGAGCAATATTCATTTTATAGTTTCTGACAATTAAACAGTCTGCATTTTGGTGCTTCTTTTATTTCTCTGAAGATTTCCTTTCAAATTTGTTTCTTGAATCCGGCTTCAATGCTGTAGACATCAATACTTCAGACAAATCCAGAGTCGTTATTGGGATATAATCATGAATCAGTACATTCTTATACTGATTCTTTTTTTGTCTATGTTACTTTTATTGAGTCTTCCTATTGCTGCCGTTTTGACCGTACTTCTATCATCAAGTGTTGGATAGAGTCATATTTAACAAATGTGACAGCGGTATTAATAATTCTACTCCAATTCACGGTGCTAGATGACGTTTTGGTGTTTCATAATCAATTATCCAATCATCTGCCAGTTTCAGGAGCTATATTTACTTGATTTAGACAATGTGAGATGTGTTTCATGTTTACGACCGAGCCATGTCATACACAAAAAACATTGTACTGTGGAACTATGTAGGTGCATAAATTTTTTCAACAGATCCCAAGTAGAGTATCTGTTACTGGAAGCAGCAAAGAACTCTTTCTTAAGTTTCAAATCCAGTGTTCAATATTTCAACCCTGAGTTTAAACTCAAAGAAGTATTCGAGAAGATGGCCCCTCTCAATGAATCAAAAGAACTCTTTTTTTTTCCCTCGTGAATCATTCACACTGTAGCTTTATCATTGCGTTGAAAGGCTGACATTTGCTATATTTGGTGTTTTCTAGCAACCAATGTTCAGTTATGTGGTACAAATTTTGTAATTGTTACATTTATTTTGAACAGTTGATGTATAAGAAATTAAGAACATGTTAGATGTTTCGCGGTATTTTTGCAATCCAACATCGCTTCACACTATTGTTTAACTGGAATGTTTTCATTTTTATCTCCCATTTCACGGCTCCTGTCATTATGCCGATGACGTAAAACAGAAAATTCTGACTAGAACGACATGTCTTAGCTCTTTCTATTTGAATGTACATCCTTTGAAGAAGACAGGATGAATGTAGGGTTCAAAGCAGCATTGTCCAGTTGTAAGGAAAATAGTAATAAAAGATTTTCTTACCTGGCATTAAGCTGGAAATTTTTTGCATCTATAGGACTTCCATAGAAACCGAATCTTACAACTTGAGAATTGAGAAAGATGGAGAAGGACAATGAATTGTACGCTTACAGTGTCAATAGATTATGCTTACTGGACAATAGCTCTTGAATAATTCTAGTTTCTTTACGTAATGACTGTCAAGAAAGCTACCAATTATGTGTTAACACTTGTGCACTGCAAGAATTCTTCCTTGTTTATGAAAATGACTTGAATCTCTTTATCCTATTTGACGCATTAGGTGAACAACTTGCAAGATTTGAAGGAGTACAACCAACAAATGACCAGCAACCTTCAAACTCTTGCTTGTCTGGTTTCTTAACTTGCTTCGGTCTAGGTGACAGTGTTCTGGCGGCACAGCTGCATCCCCACTTCTTGGTCATTGACTTGATCCGCTGCCATCCTCTTCGCATATTGATCTACGGCGAATTTCCATTTCCACATTAGGTTTGTTTTTCATGCCTTCCTGATTATACATAATCATAAAATACAATTGAAAATGTATATCAAGAAAATTTTGAGGAATTTTTGGGTATAGCTAGTTAGAAAAGATTAATGACTCACTCTATCTGAGGAGATTGTTTATAATCTTATAAGGATTTGACGGGGTTTAGAATGGTTGAAATGAATTTTCATTTCTCAATTTATTTCACTGTGGTCAAATCGGATGCTGACATTCTAATTATTATGAGCGATAGCAATGATCATGATTTGTAAAGTAATTTGACTAACCTCATTCACTTTTTTTGTATCTGGAACAGAATTGTATGGACCAAGAGTGAGAAAAGTGCTGCTGCTGTTGTTGTTGTTGCTGCTGTTGTTGTTGTTGCTGCTGCTGCTGTCTGCACTCTCTAATCCAAGATCTTGTAATCGGATGAGCTCCGGCAATACAACTGAAGCAAGATCTGGCCTGTCCCTTTTCCTCAATTCACAGCACTGCAAAGCCAATTTGGCAAATGATAAGACCTCTTCTACAGGCCAATCTGTCACTGTTGGATCAAGCAACTCTGAGAATGTTCCCTTTTCAATGGCCTTTTCAACCATGTGGCTCAGACCCATTGGAGGCTTTGCTGTAATCATTTGTAACAGCGTCACACCTAATGAATATAAATCAGATTTCACACCCAGCATTCCTGTTTGTTGATACTCTGGATCTATGTAACAAAATGTGCCAGCTGCCGCTGTCATGTGATATTGAGAGACGCTATCAGCCGCAGATGATGGGACTAGCCGGGCCAAACCCACATCACCAATCTTTCCCACATAATTATGATCTAGAAGAATGTTTGCAGGTTTGAGATCACGATGTACAAGGGGCTCTGGTTTGTTTTGGTGAAGGAAAAGAAGGGTAGTGGTAATTTCAGCTGCTATTTTGAAACGAATTCTCCAGGGGATTGATGGAGTGTCATCTTTCCTGAATAGTCGATCCTCTAAGCTTCCATTTTCCATGTACTCATAAACAAGGCAACCATACTCGGGACAGGCACCTAGGAGGATAACCATATTTGGATGTCCCATGCTGCCTAGAACCTCAACCTTGATGAAACAATCAGTAGGAGGACATGAGAAAAGGATGTGGCTTGATAAATTCTATGATACTTAAATAGATCAAGCATTGAAAATACCTCTTGTTTGAATTGCTTCAGCCCCTGTGATATGTCTGGCCTCAAAACCTTAATGGCAACAGGCGTGTGATCAAGATCAGCTTTGTAAACAGGTCCATATCCTCCTTCACCAATCTTCTGCGAATTTGAAAAATAGTCTGTTGCAGTTTCAATCTCTTCAATAGTGTATTTTCTATACCTAACATTGTTGTGAACCGATGCTTTCATTGCTCTCCTTTTTTCTTCTGCCTCCTGCTTAGCCTTCATTTCCACATATTCTATTTTCTGTGCCTCCAAATTTACTAGACAGTGTGCCATTTGTGCTGCTTCCATGGCAGCCTTAGTCTTCTGTCTTTCCACCTCAACCAAAGCCAATGCAGCTTCCTCGACAACCCTAGCTTCCCCTAGCTTCCTTGCCTCTTCATTCTTCCATTGTTGAAGCTCCATTGCCTGGTAATACAAACAAAACCTTTGAGGTTTGAAAAGCAGAAGGCTTCTTGTATACTGAAGTTATGTTTCTCTCTTACCCTCGTTCTTGCACCAACAGCTTCTTTGCTTGTTGAGTTGTATGTCTCCATTGATTGCTTCAATTCCAGCCTCACACCAACAGCTTCTTTGCTTATTGAGTTGTATGTCTCCATTGATTGCTTCAATTCCAGCCTCAACCTTTTTATCTCAGCCACCAAATCTTTCTGTCAACTCAACCATATCATGAAAGTTTAGATTTCAATAATACATTGAACTATAAAGTCATTATATATGATTCTGAATGCTATATGCTACACTAACTGTGGTTTGAGGGCAGAAAATACTCTTGGAACCATTAGATGCAGAGGAGAAATCTTTATTCTCGTAATTGTCATCTGATCGATAACTCACTGGCACAGAAAGTTCGATTATATCTGATGGTGATTTTGAGTCAAAAGAATTTTTCTTGTTGCTTTCAATTGATACTCTAGGTGAAGCAATTTGAAAATTTGATTGGGACTTGCCACATGTAGCTCTCTGTGGGGCTTCCATGCCAGAATTGCTTCCATCTGTAGCTTCAGTTCTCCAACTGTCACTGCTAAACACACTACTGCATGATCAAGCAATGAAATCTTAGTTATGTCAGCCACTTGGGAAGAAAAAAGGCTGAATTGTTCCAAACTTTACCTGCTTATCTCTACTGATTTCGCACTATCAGGTTGAAGAATAGAGGAAACTTTCCATTGAAGTTGTTGCTTGGGTGACACGGGATCATCGGTCAACACCCGAGGTTGGTTTGTGGATCTGTTACTTTGAACTTTACCTTTGGATGATATAACATATACAGCACAAGAGTCTGGTGCAAATTTGAGTAAGCTGGATGGAACATCCATATTTCTGAATTTCCTGTGTATAGACCAATTGCCAAATGTTCATGTTAGCTGGGAAAACTAACATTTTTGAGCACATGTTCGTGTTCGTGATGCAAATACGCATGAGAATACAAAGGGTAAGAGAAAAACCTCAGGATAAGATTCCGGCTGGACGCACCAACGACAATATTGCAAACAGAATTTTTGATGACATAGTAAATGAGAGCGCTGGAAACATCATTATCATGAAGAACAACTTCTTGTGCCCGAACCTGAAAAACTCCAATGAACATGAAATTTTAGCTCCATTTGTTATAACAGCAATGTATTGCACACTTTAATATGATGATTCAAGCCATTTAAGATGTGTTTTTTCTTTCTATCTCGGATTCTCGAATATTTTCTGAAAATGAAAATCTACATTGGTTATAGGAATTCTACGTGATTGACATCAGAACTTAATATTAGTATTAACATGGAGTTTAATGTAATTCTATAAAATGACCAATCACTTACCCCTTTTCGAGCACAGAGTCCATGATATGGAAGAAAAATTTTCTGCAACTCTTCCTTGTTTGGTGGTCGATCTCCTTTAGAAGAAGAATCAAAATCCTCTGCAGAATCTAACCAACGCAAAATCAAAACACTTGAACAACAAATAACTCAACCTTCCTTTCTTGCTTCACAAGTTACTTGCGTTCAATAAAAAACTCAAAAACTCTTTGTAAAATTATCAATCATGATAGTGATAATAATGTGGAGAAATACTTACCTGGATCAAAATCCCAGTTTCGAACATGAAGAAAAACATATCCCGCGCTATTGCTCATAAGATTATCAACTGCCCATTTCACTGCATACTGGCTGTTCTTATCTGCATCAATGGCAATGGCCGTGATTTCATTGCCTGTTTTTGGCTTTGATAATGATTTTGCCATTTCAATAATTTTTCCCAGTTTCCAATCAAAATCCCCAATTCAAATGACAATAAGTTTTAAAAAAAAAAAACAGAAAAAACTAACTTTCATGGTGAAACCAAAGAAAACTGTAATTTTCACTTTTTACTGATATTTGTTAAATTTCTACTTAAATTTAGTAAGATTGTAAATATGGTGACAGTGAAAACTAACACATACCAAATTCAAAACTTATTCTACTCTTTTCTTTTCATTTCTAAGAGATTGAAATGAGGAAGTGAGGTGATTATATCTAAATTATAATTAGTTTTAATTAATTATTAATGGTTATAATTAAACAAAATTTACTGGGTATAGTTAGTAGTTAATGATTAGGTTTGTTTTATTTTGCTTTTCTTCCATGCCACGTGGATTTTTGTGATTTAAAATAAAAATAATTATATTTAACCACTCTTAGAATAAACTAATATCCTTCATTTTTAATTGTCTATTGCTTAACTTGGAAAATACGTTTCCTCCTTTTGTTTCCATTCTCAATTAAAGCATCCTTTTGCTAAATAATTTTTTTATTATATAATTTATTTTAGTTTAAGTCAATGCCAAATTTGGGCCTAAGAGAAAGGAAGAAGCCCATTCTTTTGGCGGTCATTTGGGCTTTATTAATTTTTATCTTGCATTTAGGTCCTTTAAAATAAATGATCATGTTGATCTTATGATTGTAGTGACTGTGACATCCAAAGCAACATAGTAAGCACTACCACCTGCGGGTGTAATCCAGCGGTAAAGAGAGGATAAGGGCGTGTGGTAGCCACACGTCGCGAGTTTGACTTTTAAATGGGCATTAAGTGACCCATGAGTCTAGCGAATAGGCTGGGATACCAAGATTACTTATAAAAAAACAAACAAACATTGGAAGCACTGTATTATACAGAACCGCGCAGTTGTGTGCATGATTGTGCAAAGCTATTATTGGTCTGGATGCCTCTCAGACTGGAGGTCCTCAAAGTTTGCCTCATGAAAAATCACTGGTAATTTGTTATACCCATGGATAGATTAATAACATTTGAGTCCCTAATATTTATATAATTTTCAAATAAGGACATTAATTTATTTATTTATACTAAAGATCGGTTTGGTATTGAATTCTTGTAAGCAGTAAACTGTAGCTTAATACTAAATTCTTTTTAATTAATAAGTTTATGCTTCTAATAAATAATAATGTAAAAAAATTTAGAAATCATAGTAGTGTGAGATTAGTATTTAGTCAAATCAATAATAATCGATTTTTAATTTATAGAATTGAAATTGAATCAACTAAAATTTAAAATTAAAACTATTCGAAAAAAAAAAACGAAGATAACATGTGAGCACCTAATTAATAAAATACATGGTAAGAGATAAGGTATAATTTTAGGGTATTTTTTTCTCATGTGTATCCCATCCCAGGCATCCCGATTTAGTGATTTCGCTTTCTCAATTATCCGTCGATTCAGGAATTTTACTATCCCAGGTAAGAATTAGACATCCGTCAGTAAGACACGTGACAGAAGGTTAGGCGGTAATCCTATCCAGTTTCCGTCTCAGGTAAATTTCATCCCAAGAGTCTCCCTTCGGAATCCAATGTCTCATATAAATTCCGTCTCAGGTATCCCCTGATTCAGGGATCCCGTGGTCTTAGGCAAATTTTGTCTTAGGTATCCTCCGGTTCAGGGATCTCGTAGTCTCAGGCAAATTTTGCCCCAGGTAACCTGCGTCTCAAAAGAACCATTGGCACCTCAAGATCATCACCGCTTCAGGTACCAAGGGAAATGGCTCCTTCTCAGGAATTTCACAGTCTTCAATGGTACGTCTCTGGCATCCAACAATAAAAGTTGATATAAATCGCCGTCTCAATAATCCGGATAGCTTCTTAGGGGACTTATCTCGGGCTAGGATTCCTTCCTCATCTAGTTCACAAGAAGCCTTTGACCAGGGTATCAATGAACATGTGTCCTTCCTACTAAAAAATGGGAATGATTGATGATAATTGGCCCATTAAAAGCTCCCGTCCCATCCTCTGATCATTTTCAGGTGATGGGACAGTGACAGACCTACAACGTCTACGGATGTGACAGCGTCATTAGAGAAAATCGACTGCACACGTCCCATGTTAGATATCACATTTTTTCCATTCTCTGATACCAAGTCATATCACTATTTAGAGGAGGGGCAATATATAAATCAAATTTCTTCAACGACAAAAAAGTTGAAAATTTTATAATTAGGGGATCTTACTAACTCGATAGCACTTTGGAAATCTAGATTTCAAAAAACTTCACCAACATTTTTCTCTATCTCCGTTGAGTATTTCCTACATACTTTTCTCCTTTTTCAGGTCATTTTCTTGTTCCTTCTTGTGGATCATT
>JAVXUL010000011.1:1038037-1051202 GCA_035590515.1 Trichilia minutiflora | reverse complement strand
ATCATTTGTAACAGCGTCACACCTAATGAATATAAATCAGATTTCACACCCAGCATTCCTGTTTGTTGATACTCTGGGTCTATGTAACAAAATGTGCCAGCTGCTTCAGTCATGTGATATTGAGTGATGCTATCAGCCACAGATGATGGGACTAGCCGGGCCAAACCCACATCACCAATTTTTCCCACATAATTATGGTCTAGAAGAATGTTTGCAGGTTTGAGATCACGGTGTACGAGGGGCTCTGGTTTGTTTTGGTGAAGGAAAAGGAGGGCAATGGTAATTTCAGCTGCTATTTTGAAACGAATTCTCCAAGGGATTGAAGGTGTATTGTCTTTCCTAAATAGTCGGTCCTCTAAGCTTCCATTCTCCATGTACTCGTACACGAGGCAACCATACTCAGGACAGGCACCTAGGAGGATAACCATATTTGGATGTCTCATGCTGCCTAGAATCTCAACCTTGAGGAAACAATCATTAGAAGAACATGAGGAAAGGATGAGGTTAGATACATTCTCCAATATTTAAATAGATCAAGCATAGTAAATACCTCTTGTTTGAATTGCTTCAGTCCCTGTGATATGTTTGGCCTCAAAACCTTAATGGCAACAGGGGTGTGATCAAGCTTGGCTTTATAAACTGGTCCGTATCCTCCTTCACCAATCTTCTGCGAATTTGAAAAGTAATCTGTTGAAGTTTCAATCTCTTCAATAGTGTATTTTCTGTACCTAATATTGTTGCGAACCAATGCTTTCATTGCTCTCCATTTTTCTTCGGCTTCCTGCTTGGCCTTCATTTCTGCAAATTCTCTTTTCTGTGCCTCCAAATTTACTAGATATTGTGCCATTTGTGCTGCTTCCATGGCAGCTTTAGTCTTCTGTCTCTCCACCTCAACTAAAGCCAATGCAGCTTCCTCAGCAATCCTAGCTTCCTCTAACTTCTGTGCCTCTTCTTTCTTCCATTGTTGAAGCTCCACTGCCTGGTAACATAAACAAAAACTTTTAGGTTTGAACTGCAGAGGACTCACTGTTTACCAAAGTTATGTTACTGTCTTACTCTCGCTCTTGCAGCAGCAGCTTCTTGGGTTATTGAGTTGTACATCTCCATTGATTGCTTCAACTCCAGCCTCAACCTTTTTATCTCAGCCTCCAAATCTTTCTGTCAAGTCACCCATATCAATAAAAGTATAGATTTCAATAATATGTGAAACTATCAAGTCATTATATATTATTCTGAATGCTATATGCTACACTTACAGGGGTTTGAGGGCAGAAAATACTTTTGGAATCATTAGATGCAGAGGAGAAATCTATGTTCTCAGATGTTCCATCCGATTGGTAACTCACTGGCACTGAAAGTTCGCTTATATCTGATAATGATTTTGAATCAAATGAATTTTTCTTATTGCTTTGAATTGATATTCTAGGTGAAGCAAGTTGAAAGTTTGATTTGGACTTGCCACATGTAGCCATCTGTGGGGTTTCCATGCCAGAATTGCTTCCTTCTCTCGCTTCAGTTCTCCAACTGTCACTGCTAAACACGCTACTGCATGATCAAGCAATTAAATCTTAGTTATGTCAGCCACTAGGGAAGAAAAATGGCTGAATTGTTCCGACTTTACCTGCTTATCTCTACAGATTTTGCACTATCAGGTTGCATGATAGAGGAAACTTCCTGTTGCAGTTGTTGCCTGGGTGACACGGCATCATCGGTCAGCACCAGAGGTTGGCTTGTGGATCTGGTACTTTGAACTTTTCCTTTGGATGATATAACATATACAATACAAGAATCTGGTGCAAATTTGAGTAAGCTAGATGGAACATCCATATTTCTGAATTTCCTGTGTGTAGACCAATTTCCAAAAGTACATGTTAGGTGAGAACACTAAACATTTGCGTGCGTGTGTTCGTGTTCGTGATGCGAATATGCATGAGAACACGAGGGATAGAGAGAAAAACCTTGTGAGAAAATTCCGGCTGGAAGCACCAACGACAATATTGCAAACAGAGTTTTTGATGGCATAGTAAATGAGAGCGCTGGCAACATCGTTGTCATGAAGAACAACTTCTTGTGCCCGAACCTGAAAATCTCCAATGAACGTGAAAATTTAGCTTCATTTGTTGTGAACAGCAATGTAGTACACACTTTCATCCGGTGATTCAAGCTATTTAAGATGTTTTTTTTTTTTCACGTCTTTGATTCTCAAATTTTGCCTGAAAATCTCCATTGGTTATATGAATTTGGTGTGCTCCACATCAAAATTTGATATTAGTATTAACATAGAGTCTACAGTAACTTTATGAAATGACTAATCACTCACCCCTTTTCGAGCACAGAATCCACGATAGGAAATAAAAATTTTCTGTAACTCTTCCTTGTTTGGTGGTCGACCTCCTTTAGAAGAAGACACAAAATCCTCTGCAGAATCCAACCAACACAAAATCAAAACACTTAACAACAAATAACTCAACCTTCCTATCTTGCTTCACAAGTTACTTGCATTAACAGTTTGCAAAATTATTAGTCATGACAATGATAATAAATTGAGAAATACTTTGCCTGGATCAAAATCCGGGTTTCGAACATGAAGAAAAACATATCTCGAGCTACTGTTCATAAGATTATCCAATGCCCATTTAACTGCATACTGGCTGTTCTTATCTGTATCAATGGCAATGGCTGTGATTTCATTGTCTGTTTTTGGCTTTGATAATGACTTTGCCAAGATTATTTCGATCATTTTTCCCAATTTGCAATAAAAATCCCCAATTCAAATGACAATTAAGTTTTATAAAAATAAACAGAGAAAATTAACTTTCATGGTGAAAACAAAGAAAACTGTAATTTTTACTTTTTACCAGAATTTGTTGAATTTTGAAGTAAATATAGTAAGATTGTTAAAACGGTGACAGTGAAAACTAACGCATACCCAATTCAAAACTTGTTCTACTCTTTCTTTTCCTTTCTAAGAGATTGAAATGAGGGGGGGTGAGGTGATAATATTTAAATTGTAATTATTTTTAATTAATTATTAATGGTTAAAATTAAACAAAGTGTACTAGCTATTAGTTATTTTTAATCAATTATTAATGGTTAAAATAACATGACATGATTATTATTTAAATAAAAATTTATTATATTTAACCTCTTAGAATCAATTAACATCCTTCATTTTTAATTGTCTATTGCTTAACTTGGAATTTTTTAAACTTTTTCCATTAAAGCATAAATCTTTAAATAAATTTTTTAAGAACATAGAATTTATTGGTTTAAGTCAAAGCCTAGTCAATGCCAACTTTGGGCCAAAGAGAAGGGAAGAAGCCCATTCTATTGAAGTCACATGGGCTTTAAAAATATACTCTTAAATTTAAGTCCCCTAAAATGATCACGTTTATATCTTATGAAATATAAATACACTCTTAATATGATTATATAACATCTACTAAATAAATATAAAATATTAAAAAAATTTAATAATTATAATTTCCACTTCATTGCTCTCAAATTTGAATTCGATCGAAAAATTAAATACAAATCACTATTAAACTATTGAATACGATGCTTTTTAAATTAAATTAAAATATTAAATTAATAAAATGACACTTTATTGTATATTTATAATTATTTGTTATATTTCACAAATTTTCATTATTTTTTTTTCAAATGTTAAGTTACAAATTCAATTTTTTAAAAAAATTATGAAGAATCAATAAATAAATTATAAATATAACGAAAAAAAATTTAGGTCATTTATTAGAATAAAATTGGGGTATATTTTACTACATTCTTTTATTTTTTTCTTATTTTTTTTCTTGTAATCCAATACTTTTGAACTTTATGTTATATTCTACGGTAAAAAATATGAAAACAACCACATTTTAAACTATTTTTTGAGTTAACCATATTAAAAAAACTTAATTAATTTAATTAAAAATCTATATTTTGAACAAATTTATCCCTAAATTCAATTTATTTTAATTCGAAAGTTACTTTAGTTCAAAAATATAATTTTATTTTAATTCAAAAATAATTTTTGAACTAAAGTAAATTGAATTTAAGTATAAAATTATTTAAAATATAAATTTTTAATTAAGTTAGTTAAAATTTTTTATATGTGATTAATTTTTAAAAATAATTTTAAAAAATATGATAATTTTTGTAATTTTTCCAATTCTATACAAGTTAAAAATCGATAGAAAATAACTAAAATTAAAAAAAAAATAGAAACAAAATAACACAAAATATACGGTACATAGAGTGCAGCTTATGATGACCCAAATCTCTATTATGATTTTTAAGCACATGATGTGTGGTGATTGTGACATCCAAATTAACATTATACGCATTGTATTTATACCATACTGTACAGTTCTGTGTTTGATTGTACAAAGCTATTATTTATTTATTGGTTTGGTTGTGACTTTCAGACTGAAGGACACGTGTCTCACTGTAAATTTTGCCTCATGAAAAATCCATGGGTAGATATCTTCTTGCAAACAGACCCATGAGATAGATTAATAACATTCGAATCCCTAAAATTTTTATAATCTTTCAAATTAGGACATTAATTTATTCATTTATAATAAATAAATTTCTAAACCTAAATTAAAATCATTGAAATATCATCAAATGTTAAGTTATAGTGAAATGTTAAAAATCCAATATTATAAAAGTGATTTATTCATATTTAAGAATGAATGAAGAAAATAACAAATCGTATTGTATCAATTCATTAAATTAAAAATTGATAATTAATTTTAATTTGAGTTGTCAAAATTAAAATTAAAAAATTTAATAAAATTTTTTAACAAAATTTTGATTGCAAATATGTCAATTATTATAATTAGATATATCATATTAAAATATTTTTTGTTTGGGTAGTTGTTTGGAGCCCGATCCTAAGATGCATGCCCAACATTTGATTCATATCAGTTATCCTGAGCTCATCACGTTGTAGAATTTCAAGATCTTTTATTATACTATATGAACCAAAATTATCCTGGTTACGATAGTATCCAAGATCATTAATATTAAAGAAATATCTCGAATTACTTATAAAAATTATGTATATGAGACTTATAATTATGTTTACAGTTTGAGATTCTCTATAATTTCTCTGGAATTAATTATATTCTTTATAAGTCTATGTGAGATTTTAATGTAATAATGTCTCATAATTATCATAACAAATTTTTAAGGAGAGTTAATGAGAATAGTGCATGTGTTAACGATTAAAGATATAAATGATTAAAATATAATAGATCCCAAAATAATATGTAACAAAATTCACTTCATAATCGATAAGAATATTCCCTTATTTTTTTAAAATAGTTCTCCAAGTTTTCTTTCGTACTCTCTTAATTCTATCATAAAGTAAAATTTTTACTGATTCAAATACCAAAAGATTTTCGTTGAGAAACAGATTTTACTCCTGAGTATCTCTATGCTTGTAGGTAAAGATAATTACGAGAAAAGTAAATGAGGATCTTGGTGTATGAAGTTGAAGAATAAGTCACTTTCTTATATTAATATTTTTATTTAAATATTTATGATAAGTATTTAAATAAAAAATTATATTTTATTAAAATTATCCTAAACTATTGAATCAAAATAAATCAAATTAAACTGAGTTTTGCCCATTTTGATGGGCTGAGGAGCTTATTAGATATAAATAAATAAAGTATATTTTTATTTATAAATTTAAACAAATTAGGGATTTATATGATAATATTCCTTAATCTTAACGTAAGCATTTCTTTCTGTCTGTTTCTTTTTCTTGTCCCTTTTTTCTTTTGTTTTCCTGTGTCTCAATTAATGATGTAAGATAATAACACATACGTGTCACCTCGACGAGTGCATGCTTAAAAGGCATTTCCACAGACTCTCTCTCTCTTGCAAGCCTCTAATCTTGAGTAACAGAGAGCTGGGAAAAAATCTAGCCAAAGAGGCTTCGCTCTGTTCCTTTGTTTATGAAGTGTCGAAGTCTCTTCCATTTCAGCTGGTAAGCTCCCGGAATTTTTTTTTAATTCTTGATTTATTTCGTTTTTGTTGGGTTAAAGATAAGATTTTTAAAATACCCAGATGGTTTAAAATTGAATATTTTTTCTGTGTGTATGATTATTCATGTTGTTGATTATCTGGGGTTGGTTTATTTGTTGGAAGGAGAAGTAAAAAGATGAAAAGGACTTATTTTTCAAGAGAGGTTCTGGTGGGTTGCTTTAGATCCAGGAAATCTCAAGTTTTATATGTGAAAAAAAGGCTCAACTTTTTAGGTTTTTTCTTGTGATTGTTTCCAGTTGTGATTTTGCTTTTTCCTAGGTTTTTCTCATTTCTTCTTTTACTTCACTTCTTGGGAGTCTAGATTAAAAAAAGTTTTGATTTTGATTGTCTATTTAAGGGTTGGTGATGCGGATAAGATTGGGGGTAGTTTTGGTTGGTTCTTTCTGAAAACAGTTAGAGGAATTTGATTTCTGTTGGTGTCTTTAGAAACTCTAGCTTGCTAGTGATGTCTTGAAACTTTGATTGTAGAAAGATAGATCCATTATTTGTCTCCAGATCTGATGACTCTTTTGCATCTTGCTTATGTTTAACCTGATTCCATAATTAATTTGATGTTGGTAGTGTAATTTGTGCTTAGCGTATGTAGAGTTGTAAGGAGATTGGTGGATCATTGTGATTTATTATGATGGAAGAGTTATTGTTAAAAGCTGCCATCTTTATTTCAAGCTCATTGCTGGGAGGAGACGAGGAAGGTGAAAATCTGTAGATTTTTTAAAATTGGAGAGATCCAGTGTTATTGTTTATAGTATGCAGTAGGGGGATTGATGGAGGAGATGTCTCCCCCCGTTGCGTTGTCACTTAGTTTTGGTAATACTACGAGTGATAATTCAGGACTTTCAACCCATGTCGAAATTACCCGGATCAAGCTTGTAACAGATACAGCAAGCTTGTTGTCAGATTCTAATAAGTTGGTGACGGAGGAGTCTGTTTCCAGTGGCAATGCAAGTTGTACTGATACTAATACTAAGGTTAACCAGTTGATTCTGTCATCAGTAGACAAAAGTGGAGGACTAGGAGCTGGTCTGTCAAAAATATTTCCCGGCGATGGAAATAATATCCTTTCTGGTGATGCTGTGATTCAGGAAACTGAGGAAGATGAAATTATTTCAGTTGTGGAGGACCGAAATGGTGTTATCAATGAGGGGTTAGTTGTTTTGAATCCAGGGTCTGCAATTAATTTGCCAAATTCTGTGGAAATTGATAATGGTCGAATTCTTGCTAAGGCTATTATTTTGGGAGAGTCAAGCATAGAGCAAGTGCCTACAGCAGAACTCCTTATTACTTCCGGAAGTCCAGAAGCAAAGATATCTGCTGGATCTGATTTGAAGGCTTCTGCTGTAGTTATTCAGTTGCCTATTGAGAAAAATCTCAGTAGAGAGGTTACCCGGAGTGTCTTTGAGGTGGACTGTATACCCCTTTGGGGTTCTGTGTCTATATGTGGAAGAAGGCTAGAAATGGAGGATGCTGTTGCAACAGTACCTCGCTTTATGAAAATTCCTATCAAAATGCTTATCGGTGATCATTTTATTGATGGAATCAGCCAATGTTTGAATGGTCTAACAAGCCACTTTTTTGGTGTTTATGATGGGCACGGGGGCTCTCAGGTACAACTTCCCTAGTAAATGTTTCCTTGACACATCTTGTCTTTCATAGTTTTTTGTTTTGCTCGCTTTTTCTAATGACCTGATTCTTCTGATTTAATCTGGTTGTTTGCTCATCTGATGCACCCATTTAAGATCAATTTGACTTAATAGTTCAAGTTTATAAAATTTTTGAATTATAATTGAATTGTCCGCTGATCATGTTAAGACAGGATTTGTTAAAATGGCAAAAAATTTATAATTTCACTTTTAAACTCGTCTATTTTGAAAAATTCATCTATCTTTAATTTGCATGTTATCAAATTAGTTCTAGCTTTCGTTATACACATTCACAACACTTTCTGGTCTTCATAGATATGATATGTTTTCTGTGGTGAATGGGTTCGTAATTTGAATTATTAGCATTATTGGGAGGGTGCAGGTTGCTAACTACTGTAGTGAGCGAATTCACTTGGCATTAGAGGAGGAGATTGGAATCATTCAGAATGAATTAACTGATGGAAGCACAAAGGAGAGTCGACAGGTGAAATGGGAGCAAATGTTCACCAGCTGTTTTCTTAAGGTTGATGATGAGATCGGAGGAAAAACTGGCAGAACGATCAGTGCAGGGGACGGAAATGCTACTGAAGTCACTTTTGAGGCTGTTGCTCCAGAAACTGTTGGCTCAACAGCTGTGGTTGCCTTAGTCTGTTCCTCCCACATCATAGTGGCAAACTGCGGTGATTCACGAGCAGTCCTATGCCGTGGCAAAGAACCGATGGTGTTATCATTAGATCATAAGGTAAAGCATGTGACTTCATTTTTCCATCTCCACTGTATTAGAACTAAGCTTGTTTCAAAGGAAACCAATTTCTTGTTTTTGTGTTTTGTTCAATGAAGCCAAACAGAGAAGATGAGTATGCAAGGATTGAGGCATCTGGAGGCAAGGTCATACAATGGAATGGACACCGTGTCTTTGGTGTTCTTGCAATGTCAAGGTCCATTGGTATGTTTACTTGAAAGAGAACTGTTAAAATTTGTTATATGATTAAAATTCAGTTGGAAAATGGATAGTTGAAGCACTAATTACTCATTAGAGCAACATAGTATGAATAGACAATTAATTGTATCTATAAAAATCTATAAAATGTTTTATGAATTCTACTTCTAGCTTAGCATTTTAATTATTTTCACTTCTGTATCTCACAGGTGATAGATACTTGAAACCATGGATCATTCCTGAACCAGAAGTCATGTTTGTCCCTCGAGCTAGAGATGATGAATGCCTTATTTTAGCAAGTGACGGTTTGTGGGACGTTATATCAAACAAGGAAGCTTGTGAAGTAGCTCGAAAAAGGATCCTGCTCTGGCACAAAAAGAACGGGGCTCCCCCATTTGCGGAAAGGGGCAAAGGAATCGATCCAGCAGCTCAAGCTGCGGCAGATTACCTTTCGATGCTTGCACTTAAAAAAGGAAGCAAAGACAACATCTCTGTGGTTGTTGTGGACCTGAAAGCTCAAGGGAAATTCAAGAGCAAATCTTGAAACAAGAAGGTTCCCATGTCTGTCATAATCCAGTTCAAGTCTTAAATATACCTATATATTAGAAAAATAGTACATCTAATGAAATACATAGTTTGGTCCATTCCTTTTTCTCATGGGCTTAATGTGTGTACAAGAATAGAATTTAGTATGTACTCTGTATCAAGTTGTATCAGCTGAATTGACATAATCTACTTGGGAGTTATCGGTGTGCAGCATGCCAAACTTAAATATCTTTCATGTAAATTTTGAGCTGCTGCAGCTGTAGCCACTCAATGTTGTACTAAAAATTCTGTGCAATTTTCATCTATCTGTTCCCTCTTTGAGTTTCTAAGATCTTGAAGGTTTTGTGGGTTCTGATTCCATGGTCCAAGAAAATAATGATCTAGTCATGGATCTTGCTACATTTTTGAATAGTTTTGGTTAGTGAATACAATGTGTGATGATCTAGTTGGGGTTAATCTGAAAGGTAGTAACACTATCTGGTTGATAAGGTTTTTGTATTTGGCAAAAACTTTTTTATTATTTATTTTTAAAAAAAAAAAATTGTGTTATTTGGTTGAAAATTTCTATAAAAAATTGAAGCAATTATTTTATCTTTTCAGATTTTTTAGCTTTGGTGAGTAAATTTTTTTTCTTTACAGATGCAATATGTGAAATGTGATAGTTTAAAAACTGAATGGAGGAAGATTAGCTCTACAAGCTTATTTATGGCTTTCAAAACAGCAGAAATTTCACAAGTTTCGGTGTATTAAATAAGTGAAAATTCAATCTATAAAATTCGATTCTTTAACTGGAGAGTTTCATAAAACTGATCCAGAAAGAGTATGGCCACGTCTATAACACAATAAAGATGCGACAAAATAAATAAAAATAATCGAAGCACAAACAGACTTTAAAATTTGTCGAAAATGCTTTCTAAATCCACCGTAACACCACACCATATAGTCCCATTTGCTGTAAAAAGAGTGTAACATGATGCTGATCCATCTAGCGTCGCCGCCTTGGCTTTGCCACGGGAAATCGGAGAGGAACAGGTAGGGTTGCAAACAACATATTGCTGTCGCGTAAGAGCTTGCACCCCAATTTCTCAAAATGATCTCTTCAACTTCACTTCGCTCATTCTCAGATCTTTAGCTATATCTGTAGGATTAGTTCTGAAATCATCAGCATGTAGGGTGAGTAGCAGGACATAACTAATGAGAAGATGGAATTTTTCATCTGACAGTCTCTTTGATTCTGTATCATAAAAGTTTCTCAAAAACTTACGGTGTAAAATGCTTGGAATTCTATGCTTCCTTGCTGAGGAAGAACCGTCCATGGAATGCTGATCTTTGAACTTCATGAGATGAGAGATATACGAGAGAATACATGCAAGTGTCTTCTTCTCTACATCATCCTATAAAATACATACCATTATCAGGCAAAAAGAATATCATACTAAAAGGTTGAAAAATAGGCAAAATGGGCAAAGTTGAAAAACTAAAACTTAATTTCAGGAAGTTCCTAATGAATTATTAAAATGGCCATAACAACTAAATGTTCCACTAAAAGGTTTGCAGTCCATCTTATGCATTTCTTATGTCCTCACCTGAATTTTCTGCAATTTATCTATTCTGTTGCAAACAAACAATGTGTAAACATTGCTCGTCACCTCTGTCCCTGCTTGCAAAAGCTCATAAATATCTTGTATGAAATCCCACTCTCCTTTGAGAATTATCTTATCCAGAGGATAAGCCTGCTCAGGCGTAGTGGCGGTAGCATCATATGGCGGGACATAAAGAACATTTTCTTGACAGGTAACTTCAAGAGCCTCCTTGTTAATTTTGACTGACTGCATTTTATTTGCAAGATCTTTCTGAGATTCAGGATCGTTTTCCTTGTTCAGAGCATGTCTCTTTTTGGACTGCAATAACATATTCAGAAGCTATTAGCAACTATTTCAACCTAAACTCAGCGAAGAAAGTCTTTTAACAAATGGAACTACTTAAGCTTCACTGAGTAAAACTTCGATCACGGTTTTAACTCCATTTAACATCATCTCATCTGTTGATATATTCAACAACAGATTAAACAGAACAAAGTGAATTTTGGTGGCATCGCTACTAAGGATTCTTTCTCGAAGTAAGGAATGCATCCAAGAAGCAAGGTTTTACCAAATCAAGTATCCATTATAAAATGTGTATATATATAATCATGAAAAACAACTGATAGACAGGAGCCAGGGCATCAGAGAAAAAGACAAATGGGACTGGGTGAGAGGATGATTCGTTATATTGCACCATAATCCATACCATAAAACCTATAATATTCATCAAATGCAACCTTAAATCACAATTTTTTTAAAAATTACCGAAATAGTAGACACATAACCAAATATCTTACAATCCATGCCAAAAACATAAGATTACAAGCAACAACTCAAAGAAAACTGTCAACTTTATCTGTCTCAGAGATTTCTTTGTGCCATATAGTGTATCAAGCAATTGCCTCATATTCGCTTGCTTTACTGGAATAATCTCTTCCTTTTTCGTTTCCTTGTCAGCAATTTCCACCCCAACAACTCTCGGTTCCAATCTAAATATCTAACTCATAACAAACCCACATAAACAATCAAATGATAAAATTACATGCCTAATTACCTGAAGTTACAAACTCTTTCTACCTTATTAAAAGCAATGGGCACACAACCTTCAAAGTCAGGCTCTTCTTATCAAAAATCCCAACAGCATACTGGCAAAACCGCGGCGCCATCGACTCGCCGGAGTAACTCGTGCGCACAAACTCCACGCTTGACTCGTGTGGACTGACCACCAACTCCATTCTCTTCTTTTTCTCACTCCTGTTCCTGTACACTCGAACTCTCGGCTTTTCTCCACATGGGTTATCATTGTTCTCGTTAATCCCACCATCTCCGCTGTCGTGAGGGCTGCACCCAGATGGGAAGTAGCCAACTATAGGTAGGGTTTTGCTGGGTTGTTCGGATATGAACTTCACTATTGCTTTCGTTCTCTCTGGTTCCGGTTCCAGCAAGTAGGATTTTTCTCTCTTTCTCTTCTTGTTCTTCTTCTTGTGCCTTCTCTCTGTTTCTTCTTCTCCTCCATCGTTCTGCTGAGCAGCAAACTCTTCGCCTTCGTTCATCTGTGTGCCCTTCGAACAGATGAATTCTCTCTCTTGCTGAGGGCTTAGGGGTTTCGCGAGAAACTCCTTCACAGAAATTTTGGATCTTTATGGGCCATCATCTACTTGGTCCGGCCCATGATAAGTGATGACCCTTCATATATAAATTTTTATCATAAGAAGTATATAAAACATAATTTGTATTTATTATTTACTTTGAATAATGACCACTTACCTATCTAGTTTTAATTTATTATAAACACCCTTTCATTTTTTTAAGCTCGTGATAAACATCATAGCCCTAACTGCTATTGTTGAGGTAAATAGTATAGAAGCTCCTATACTTAAAATAATTACATTTTTTTTAATAAAATTTAAATTTTAAACAAAAAACCCAATATTTTAATTTCCAATTTCTTCTCTAAATTTTAATTAATTAACAACACATTTATCCACAAGTTATGCAAGTTATTGTAAGTGTAAGAATTTGAATTATGCCAAGTTAGGACGATTGGATATATATGTAGCATTTAAGTGAATGGTAAGTTTGTTTTCTTTAACGTCTCCTAGTATTTCAAATGTTGTTTAGGAAATGAAAATTAGTGCATAAATGTAATAGTGTTGGGGGATTTTACCGCGGCCCAGGCCATAGGCCCAGATCCACCTACAGTCCAGTTACCCAAGGCCCAGCAAGCATTTGGATCTAGCATACTTTATCACACGGCACCGTTTTGAGGAGACAGTCGGGACAACAGCAAGGCCGATCACTCGTCTCGGGTGTTAGTGTCGAGACCAGCAGTCGAGATCCCGTTACCACAGGTACCCGTGACCAGCCCACAGTTGGGGCAGAAGTCTCCAGCAGCG
>JAVXUL010000011.1:1014861-1033744 GCA_035590515.1 Trichilia minutiflora | reverse complement strand
ATAAAATAAAATATTTATAAATTTAAATTATAAAATAAAAATAAATTCATAAATTTTTATGTATATTTTAAATGTAATTTTTGAAGATTAATTTATAAGTTTTTTTAATAGAAAATATTATAAAATAAAGTATTAAAATTATAAATTAAATTTAAAGTATTTTTTAAAAAAATAATTATTTTTGTTCAGGGGTTTATATGATAAAAATTAGATATTTATATAATTAAAATATGTATTTTTGTTTTTAGTGAAGAAAATATTTATTATTTTTAAAAATAAAAAAAAGTTTGTATTTAAAAATTTTTAACAGAGAATAATTAATTTTTCAGCAAATTATAGTGAAAAAAATATCAATCTCCCCCAAAAAAATTATATTAAGGATGCAAACTAGTGTACGGATATCCTTTTAGCTTTTGTTGAAAGCTGGAAACTATGTCCCGTTTATAAGTGCTTTTAGAGGTTGAATTTCTTGTGGCTACAGCTAAAAACAGTTGTATCTTAACAGAACAAAATTTCTGGTTTTAGTGTTTGTCTAAAGGTGCTTTTAAGCCTTTTATTAGAAAGACTTGTTTCAACTACGCGGTTTCCCTAGCGTTACTTGTGGTGTACCCACTTTTTGTATTACTAGTTGTCATTGTCGTTTTCTCATTTTAAACAAGCACGACACTGCAAATTAATTTTATTTTATTCTGTTATATGCGGATTGGATGACCTGAGCCTGACCCCATGTGATATATACTTTTCTGATTTACATAAATTTATTTTGATTAATTTTATTAAGTGAAATTAATTATTAAAAAAAAAAAATTCTACACTCACATTGATGTGATATAAGATGAATTCATTGAAATTTTTTTAATTCAAAATATTTTTAATATTTGACCCTAAATTTATTTTAGAAAATAGTTTAAAATTAGAATAAAAATTATAATTTTGAGAAAATATTTTTAATTTGCATCAATAATATCTATGGTTAATAAGTCCTACCATACACAAAATTGTGTCATTTTCAATCTATTTATTGTCACTTAATAATAAATTAAATAAAAAAAAGACTAAACACGCTAATTGTTGCATACAGAAGGATTTAAATTGACCATACATTATAAGTTATATAATTAAAAATGTGAATTAATGAAGTTATATAATTAAATAAGTTATGACAAGTATCCTTAGTTGTTTGTCTTCTTTTTTGTTGTTGTTGTGATATACCCTTAACTTTATAAAATTATAAAAAATTAAAAAATTATATAAAATACATAAAATTACTATTATTATTATTATTATTATTATTATTATTATTATTATTATATATATATATATATATATATAATACGTAATATCTAATTAATAAAATTTATATTTTAAATAAATAAAATTTTTATAAAAATTAAAGATATAATAATTATTATATAAAAATAAAAAAATAACTTAATAGAGAATATTTGTCAGAGTTTTGTCACTAAAAAATATTAAAGACTTGTTTATCTGTAATTGTATAATTATTTAGTTTAATTATAAAATTAACTATTTTCAATATAAAAATAGTATAAAAATAAATTTTAATTACTAATAAAATATTAAAATTAAAAATATATATATTATAAACTTAAAAAATACAATATAATTTTTATATACATTATATAAATTGTATATGCTTAAAATATATATTATATACAATAAATATATAATACATATTCAAAATATCTACTCAAAATATGTAATGTATATAATATATTCCAAAGTTTATCAATCATAAACTTAATTAAAATTTATTAATTAAAAAAATTATTAAATATCATCCATGATCATAAAAATATAATAATTAAATATAAAATCAATAAATGTAATTATCAGTTTATCAAATAAAATAAAAAAATAAGTCATATATAATATATAATTTGTTATAGCATTTCACATTTAATCAGTTATCTTATCTTAAAGTCATCAATATATTACTCGTCATTATTTATTAGTACTTCTCTAAGTTTATCATCGTATAGATTATTAGAATTTTTTAATTCTGTCTTTTTTTAGAGTATGTATCTTTCTAATTCTACTTACAAATAAAATTACAAAGTATATAATATATTAACATAGTTTAATCTTATTTTTTTATGGCATACGAAAAAGATGTTAAAAATATATTTTTTGTAATTATAAAAATTAAAAAATAAAATTATATAATTACACATTTTTCGTCTCTTGATAATTAAACTATATAATTAAAAGAATCAATTATACTAATAACACTTATGTGATTGAATAAATATATCAAAATTATATAATTATATTAAATTATATAATTTTCCAATTAAATAATAACGACACGTACATGGCGTAAGTATTTGTTATATCCCCGTTTTAGAAAACCATCCATGTTTAGCTGTCATTCTAGATAACAACTAACATGTGAACCACGCAACATTTTCTTCCCTTAAATAAAAAAAAAATAAGGAGGACCCACGGTTACTTTGGATTCATTGATTCAATTATCCCCATCACTTTACATCATGATATATATATAATACAAGACCCAACGCAAGCAAACCAAACCTACTAAACAAAAGCCACACTGTTTTTTTGCAGTAGCATTACCAGAGCCAAAAATACAAAAACAAAAACAAAAGAAAGCATAATGGAAGAAGAGGAAAGCATGTCACCCTTCTGGCTTCAAACACCCTACCGTCAACGCCACCGATCTTCCTCGTCTTCTATTATCTTCAATTCCGGCGTTCTCGTTGTGATCTTGTTGATTGTAGCAGTTGCTTTCATCTTCTTCATCATTCCTTCATTTTTGTCCTTTACTTCTCAAATTTTCAGACCCAATTCGGTGAAGAAAAGCTGGGATTCACTCAATCTTGTGCTCGTACTTTTCGCCATTGTTTGCGGATTACTCAGCAGAAACACTGGCAACAACGGCAGCAGCGAAAGCACTACAACAACAAGAAGTGATTACGAAGAATATTACAAGTTCGAAAAAAGATCGGAGAGTTTTCAGAAATCAAATACTGAAACTCCAAGAAGATTTTGGTACGATCATCATCATCATCATCCGTATAATAGTAGCAGTGGAGTAACGACGCTGAATAGGTTGAGAAGTTTCAGCTCGTACCCAGATCTCCGACAGGAAGAAGCTTCGTGGACGAGTAGAGATGATCAATGGCAGTTCCACGATGATACCCGTTTGTATATTTATCGTTCTTCGAGTTTCCGTCAGCCACAACAGAACCTTGACATGGAAGATTTTTCAGGCGTTGATTATTTGCAGAGCTATCCATGGCGGAGACCACCGCAGCAGAAGGTTGAAGTGGGGAACGAAGAGAAAGAAAAGGAAAATGTGAAAGAGATGGAAGTTGATGATGTTATGGAAGAAAAATCGCGAAAAGAAGTTATATATACACAGCTGCCGCCGCCGGAAACGGTGCCTTCTCCTCCACCTCGACAATCAGAGGCTAAGGCGGTGAGGAGGAAAGTAAGAAGAACATATCAAGATCTTGGAAAGAAAGAAAACGGGGATCATCGAAATGAAAATGTAAGGCAGACATTGGAAGTATCACCGCCGCCGCCGCCGCCACGGCGTGTAACTTCTCCTCCACCTCCTCCTCCGCCTATGCCAATGGTCGAAGAAGGTGGGAAGAATGAGAAGAAGAGAGGAGGTACAAGTTCAACGAAAGAATTCTTGACTTCCTTTAGAAGCAAGAAGAAGAAGAAGCAGAGGCAAAAGAGTGTGGAAAATCTTGATAGTTTTTTCAACTATGAATCCTCTTACCCTTTACCTTCAATACCACCGCCGTCTCCGCCGCAGCCTCCTCCTCCTCCACCACCACCACCACCTTTCTTTCGCAATTTATTCTCTTCAAAGAAACGGAAAACCAAGAAAATCCACTCCGTCATTCCAACTCCTCCACAACCAAAAACACAGAAGCTTTCAGTTTCAGCTTCTGAATCAAAGGTTGAGTCCAAAAATGTTTCCTTCACTAACCAGAAGATTCCGTTGCCGGTGAAGATAAAGAGTTATAGCAATGTAGTAGAGGAGAATGCAAACAGCGGGAATGAGTCTCCGATGAACTCCATCCCTCCTCCTCCGCCTTTGCCGCCGTTTAAAATACCAGCATGGAAGTTTGAGGTGAATGGGGATTTTGCGAGGTTAAAGAGCACCATTGGTGAGGATGCTGAGGAGTCTTCCAGTCCGTCCGAAAGCGGAATTGTGGCGGCGATGGATGGAGGCGACGGAGCGTTGACGCGGTTGTTTTGTCCGAGCCCAGACGTGAACACGAAAGCTGACAACTTTATTGCAGGATTCAGAGCTGGCTTACGGTTGGAGAGAATGAAGTCCGTGAAAGAGAAAGAACAAAGAGGAAGATCAAATCTTGGGCCGGAACCAAGGCCAGAACGAGGAAGCCCAAATTAAGACAGAAGTCCTTTCGTAGGAAGCACTTTCATTGCAAGATTCATCGCATGGTTTACTGCAGTTGGAGAAAGATCAACTCTGTTAAGGCAGGAAGAGGACGGGTCAATCTTGGACAGGGCAAAGCACAAGGCCAGTAGGAGTTAGGCCAGAATAAGTCAAAACTGCTTTTGGAGGAAGCACTTTTGAACAGAAGGAACCAATAAAACAAATAGTAAAAGACCCATTAAAATCTTGTTGTTTGGTTTTGAGGTATTGACTTTATATATATTTTTGATCGATTGATCTGACTTCCATCTACAAGAAGTTTGAATTATACATACAGAACACAAAAGCACTTAAAGAAACAGGAAGTTGTTTTCATTAGGGTTTGTACTCTTTTTAGGTTGGCTTGGTTTGTATGTAACTCCAAGTTGTGACATTGATTTTTCTTATAAATACAATCAACATCTATGTTTTTTTTTCTTAATTTTAATATATATTTCATTTCGTATACTCTAGCATTTTATATACGTATACATAAACACACATATATAGCGACACATGGCATGTTACATATGATTTCTTAATATTAATCAAGAAGTAATGCTGATTTAAGGCAATTTTAAAGTATTTAATTAGCTAATTTTATAAGCATAGAGAGGGAGAAGATAGTGAGTCTCCTCCACACATTCTTGACTTGGGCCTTAAGAATTGTATTAATCAATCATTTTTTTTTTTGTAATGTATTCATATTCTAAAATTGATATACTGTAGAGTATATCTGTAATTTGTACATGTGGCACGATTATGCAGCATCTTGATATTCTTTCTGAAGTAGTAATTGGTTAATTGAGGAAGTGACTGTTCATTTGTTCTTGTCTGATGCTCTCCATCCATCTTGCTTTGATTCTGATGGTTTTAATACTTTGCTTCAAAATCTTGTCGACTTCAAGATGCACATGGCTTGCATAAAATGCTTTCACCTCTTCTGCTTTTTTCAATGGAAATAATGAATCAACTTCATGAGACCCCCCTTTTAGGTTATTTTTTTTCAAAGAATGTTTTAAGGGTAATTTCAGGACTTTTGGTTGCCAATGAGGGACTTTTAATTATAATAATAATTGTAAAAGAGGGACAAAACCCACTTGTTAAAACTTAAAAGAGGTTGTAGCATGTGCAAGGAATATGTATGGTCTTGTGGCAATAACTTCGAAGTCCCTATTTTTTATGTTTTTACAAATAAAGACATATTTTATCTATTTGTAACAAATAAATCTCCAACTCCAATTAAAATGAATAAAATCCCTTAAAAGTTGAACTTGGATACTATGATATTACGATGTTAAAGTGGTTAAAATATAATATTCTAATGGTAATTTTGTTTTTCCAATAGGTTCAGCTAGTCAGGTTATCTATATGTTAGAAATGGACAAATTGTATCTTTCTTGTAAAAACATAAGAAACAAGGGATTCAGAAGGTATTATTTGTATCATCATCTTCTTTGCTTTTGAAGTCTTATCCTAATCTCCTCTAAACTAATAGAAGTGCTTTTTCCCATATGGATTCACTACACATACGAATTGGGTTCCAAAGTATTTAATAATCAAGTTCATAACTTTTGTTTTAGACTGAAATCTGGTTCACAACAATCTAATGCTACATGACGGTATTGGTCATCGTAATACGAGTAAGGATGCCTACTAAATTATTATTCTTTTAAGTATCCAATCAATGATAACAAGATAAAAATATGAAACACTTGCTCAATCCTGCTATGTGCTTAATTGCTTACCAGTGTGATAATAACCGGGGCAAAAGAATGAGTTAGAAATCCTGTATATTTCTTTGAGATTTTTGTTTCAATTCTCCTGCATTCATTACCAAACATTAACGCAATGGATGCCATTCCGGATGCAGTGAATGAATTGAAAGAATTTTGCATCAATCTCCTACAAAGTTCTGTGGAGTAAGCAAACCCAGCAGACTCAAGCAATTCACCACATAATGCTTAGTACAAACAAATTAAGTTTCTTTATTTCTTACTTGTACGAAGAAGTTTAGGCTGGGAACCGAAATCGGGAGAGAGTCATTTAAATGTGCTTTTACGTGGAGAAAGTTCTTACTGCATTAGCTACTTTTGGACATAAAAAAACTCACAGTGAAGCAATGGAGAGGTTTCAACTTTCGTTGACTGATAAAAGCACTTCTCTAGTTTCTGCTGACATAAAAAAGATATATTTAAAGCTTAGACGCTCGTATCATATCTTTATTGCCACAAAGTTTTTCTATAAGACATCCAAAAGTGCTTATTGCTCTGCAGGCTGCTTATTTTGCTGTAACGAGAAATGCTAGTACCACAGATAGGAATTCCTTAAACTTTTATTCAGGTTAGCAATCCGGGTGTTATTTATATTCTTGGAGGATTAAGCTTCAGACTTTCATATTTACCCATCTTGCGAATCCCTCTTTTAGCCACAAATGAGTCCACCATTCCATAGTTACCAGATTCCTGAACCACTGATGAGCGATTTCATGCGTTACAATGATTACCATCTGACATAAGAAGCAGTTGCTACTAAGTCTCAGGAAATTTTGAAGTATGAAAGAGTAAAAATAAGCTAAAGATACATGATATGTGAGTTACAAGTTGCTTGTCCTTAGCTGCAGACTTCTTTTCATCCTAAAACAGTTCATTTTCGCAGGCCAAAATCAAACCAAAATTCTCCATGGCTCCAGCAGCAAATTCAGGGACAGGGACCATATCAAGCTCAGGAAGTGGCTAAGGAGTTGAGAAAAAACTGAAAAAATACACTGAAAATGAGTGCTGAATTTAAAATTAACTGATGAAAGAAATAAAAATTTGTAGCACGCACTCAGTCTATATATGGAGACTTAAGAGCAACATCAAGTGCAAATTTTCCTTCGCTGCTCTTACCAACTGGGCAACAAACTCCAACTTTGACACCTGCAATTCGGAGTTCAAAGATTTGGATCACTAAACAATGGACTTTTTATCAGACAAAATTACAAAATCTTGTGGTTCATGCATATACCTTTAGTGGTTGTATCTTCAACATGATCAAATAAACCGACAACAATTGCCACTAAATAAGTTGACATAACAGGTGATTCCTCAAAAGAAACAATCTAGAAATTCTCATTAAGCTTCTCATCAATAATTGGCATGTTAGACAATGCTGTCAACTCCGATGGCACATTCAATTTTATGTTGAAAGTTGCCTGTTCAAAGCATAAATATGCAATATGTTTGCTTGTAATATCCATCATTTTCATCATAACACATACATGAAATCGCCTTCTATAGTTTATTTAAAGAACCCAGAATCTTTTTGAACAAGTTTGTACTTCATAAGGATCTAAAGTGTTTAATTAACACCTATGTTTCCTTGACGGATATAAATCGAAGATTACGGGAGGAAATTAGCTGACAGTTTGCAAAAATAACGACGAATTTTTTTCTATTTCCATAGATACCGTGCGAGCAGCCACAGCTCCTTGCAAGATCAATTAGCCATAGATAATTTGAGGTTCATCCCGGCATGGGAAACACCTCCTTGCAGCCACAGCTTCAAATTGAGTAACTGCCATGTTCTTCTTCACTTCTTTGTCCGCATAAGTACTTCAAATTTTCAAGATCAATTAGCAAAGAAATAAATACCTCAAATTGATTCTTCGAGTCATGATTTTCCTTTCCTTTCTTCTTTTTTCTCTTATTTTCTCAGCAACCAAGCAGAGAGTAACGTTTCACATCTACATAAAAAAAAAAAAACCACTACCATTTATAAAAAAACCTTTCAAGTGCTCATTAAGCTTCCCAGAAAAGTTGATCTCCAAGCTTCCTTTTCCAGCAGTAATTGATTCATCAAAGACCAACACAAATATTTCATCATCTTTGTCTACCACAACATCACACGGAAGATGTTCCTGCAAAAATTTACAGCCCAAAATACCATGAAAAATCCTCTAAAACAATTCTAAAGATGTACAAAATCAAGGGACAGGATCATCAAGTCAGTGGCCTTACTTGGGTTGGAGAGTTGGTGTACAAAACTTCATGAACTTCAAGTTAAAGAGCATTTAAGACAATCAAGTGAGTCTTCGCAAGCATCTTAGGATTAATACTTAACAGTACCAGAAAAAATGCAAGCTAAGAGATCAAGTTTGATGTAAAGACCATAATGACTTGGGATTGTAAAGTTTGGAAGCCTTGCTTTGCCTTTGAATTGCTGTGTGTTTGTGTTGAGTTTCTGCTGCGTTTTCCTTTTTTTTTCGAAGAAAATTTTGGCTCTAGCTAGTGAAGTACGTCGCTTCATTATTCCAAATGCAAATATGTTTCTATCTGTTTTATACACACAGATACACACACACATATCCAAAAGATGGAGGGCCCCCGATAGCTGGTTGACTTGGATTTTGAGCGCTGCTGTTTGAGATATTTTCGGATTCCATATAACATCCAAACATAATATTTATAACGTGAGACATTAAACTTATAACATTTACGATTCGTATTTTGTTGTAAATTTGCAATTAATATCATAATTATGTCATTTTCTGTGTTAAAAGGTGGCATACTTCATGCGGATCATGTGTTGATTGGCTTGCATGGTGGTGTTTTGCAGATCATGTTTCATCTGTTTTTACCGTTTTTTAAGGTAAATGGAAAAATTCAATCATATAAATTCAGTAGCTATGGTTATAGACTAGTAAATCTCGTGTACAAGTCTCTCAATACTCAAGAAGCACACCAAGGATCATTGTTAAAATTGTGATAAATATTCGAATCAGCTTCGGCAGTTTGGTGAACAATTACTCAAGACTCAAGATTGAGAATACTATCAAGCTTCTTCATTTTTTCGCTAAACTCAGTCATTTCTGCAAGATAACCACACCATTTTGGGACATTGTCGATATAATTACTGCCCGAACAATTTTTAGCAAGTCAGTTCTGTACTAGATTTGATAAGTCTCTAATCTCATGACTCAGTTATTAAACTGGACATCTTGCAAAAGTATAAGCTACTAACAATGAAACCTTATGGGGATTCCCCTTGCTCGAATGGAACATTTTAATGTTCAAGGAAAGATCATACCATTTAACAATTTGTTAGATAACTTGTAATTCAAATAGCAACGATTTAATCGTAAAGAATTAGATAACGTCCAAGAATACCATGCCTTCAGAGGCGCCGACAGAGCATCTATGCAACCAATAAAATTAACTGTATCAATCTAACCACAAGATAAACCGAGCAGCTCTCCTTTACAAACAAAGTTGTACGGTTGATCTAAATGATCTCCTTTGCTAGTTCAACTTAACAATCACTTCATTTTCTTTTCTAAAACCTGGATACTTCCTTCAATTAGGGCATACACCAAAACGAGTCATTTCTACAGCAAAGCCACAATGAATTATGGGGACTAACATATAACATATTTTAGAACTTCAAGTCTATGCACGCATCGCAGGTTGCAAGCATTTTAAAATCCTTCCTGTATACAAGCTATGGTAGAATATATAGAAAATAAGTAAATACTTCAAAGCAAAAATTCATGGACAAAAAATGATTCAGATCACAAAAAGCTATTTGGTTACCTCGCTAACTGATAAAACATTGATAAAGCAAGACAGGTGATGGTAAATGACATAAATTTCACAAACACGAATGCAGCGAAACCAAATGATCGTGATTAGCTTGACCAAAATTGGCAGTGCTGCTTTCTTTAGCAAAGACAACATGTTGACATAATCTTCACTTATCATCTAACAGAAGGATAGAGTACAGCAGAAGGATGGAGCACACCTTGTTATCATAGCCTAATACTTTGGCACTTTACTCAACAAATACTTCTTCAAAACATCCATAACTAAACTAAAATCTGCCATCACGCTCACCGGTGGATTAGCCAATTTGCAAGCCATGTACTTGATATCCTTTGAATGACAATCAATCTTACTTTGAGTAAACTTCAATCCATGAGAGGTACTCATCACTACTGTTCTATCGGTCCTCCCGATAACCCCTTTACTTCTAAGTTTAATCAGTAGACAATGCCACCCCAGTACGAGGACAAATAAACATGCGAGTAGAATCTGCTTATGCCATAGCATCCATCAATTCCTCCTCGGCAGCTTCCTCAACAATCCCATCACTATTTTTCAATGCATAAACTGCTCTATCAATCGAAACAGGATCACCGGTATGAATAGCATATGACAATGTAGTACTCGCATTAATAGGTTTAAAATCTTTCCGCCCCGACTTGTAATACAAGTAAAGTGGATTTGCATTTGCAGCTTGTGCCCAAACAAGCCTGGGAATTCTATCAACAAGGCCTAACTCTTTACACATATGAAAACCTTTGTAAAAAGCATATATACTCCCTAAATTTCCACCTGGAACAATCACCCAATCTGGAACTCCCCAGTCAAACTGTTGCCAAATCTCAATTGCAGCAGTCTTCTGTCCCTCCAATCTGAAACTACTCGAAGAATTAGCTAAATAAGTAGGCAATTCAGCAGTAACTTCCCTGATCAACTGCATGCAGCCATCGAAATTGGCAATAGGTTGCACCAGTTGCCAATGGAAATTTTATTAGCATGTAAAAATACAATAGAAGGAATAACTGCTGCCGCACAATATGCGGACAGAGCTGCAGATGTATCTCCGGTAGAGGCACAGCCTATTCCGATAGCTTGTTTGTTCATCTTCTTCAATCTATTCACTTGACTCACCAAAACAGTCATACCAAAATCCTTAAAGCTCCCAGTATGACTAATCTCACAATGTTTTACCCAAAAATCATTCATTCCAAAATATTCTTTCCCTTACCTTTCGGCCCAGAACAGATTCGAATTCCCTTCGAACGCGCTGACAATATCATCACTATCAATCGTAGGCAAAAACCCATTCTTTCTTCGACCAAGCCCCGGATCCGTACGGCCATGTCGTCTTCCCGACCCTGGAATCGAAAAATGCCTTCCAGTATGCGCCGTCGTAGTGTTTCAAAGCTTCCATGTCGTGCTGCACATCTAAAAAACCGCCGGACTGAGACCGGTACACGATCTCATCGAGAGAATACGACTCCTCTGACGATACGTCGCCTGCATTGAACGGCACGTACTTTGCGGAGAACTTGTGGGAATGGATCACATTGTGACGACATGCCTCGTCTCTGACGCGGCGGCGGCGGCCTTTGTTTACGTTAGTAGTTGTTGCCTTTGCGATGTTAGTGTTTGCTGATCAAGCTTTGACGATGAAGGGCAAGTTTTTCTTATTGGAAGCGCGGTTTCTGCAAGTTTGGGAGAGAAGTGGAAGTTGGGTTGTTGGGAAAGTGAAGAAAAAGCGGCCATTGATGAGAGAGTTACAAGCTCCACTCAGGTTTGTGAGTCGCACAACTAGAGCAGCTTGATGACTTCGAAGTATCCATTTTTGTTTTTTTCGGTTTGTTGTCGTCTGAAATAGGCTTCGAAGTATACTTTACATGCGCTCGCTGACCGATACGAGTCTACTGATGATTGGAGTAATAACACATGGATCACCTATTTTTGTGATTTTTCAAATAATAACATAGTTTACCTATTAATATCAAAAAGGTCCTCAGCCTAAGAGCCTGTACTAAATTAATCACAATTTTTTTAATTATTACAAAAGAAAATTACAATTTGAACACAAGTACTTACACCCAAAATAAATAAACAAATAAATAAATTTTGTACTACAATAATATAGTACAAAAATTTACCACTATTTTATTTGGAGAAAAATTATTATGTACATTATTACCCAAACTTAAGATTATTTTTTATATTATATTATAATTTAATAATATATAATTTAATAATAACAGAGACCCACTACTTAACTTGGGGTCAGTGAAGCTTATCTATCTATCTATCTATCTATATATTGATGCTGAAGCGTTGATAATTATTTTTGCTTTCAGCATGATATAAAATAGAAATTAAAATATAGATAAAGCCCATAAAAAAATTAATATTATTAAATATTTTTATAATTTTATTTTTAAAATCAATTATACCAACCAGAAGAAGATTTCTTTCTTTCTTTTTTGTGTATACATGGACAGCTACGGTTAGATTGTAATCTAACGTTTCGAATGAATTTCTTCTTCTTCTTCTTCTTCTTTTTTAATATATATATATATCTAAAGAACGTTTCTCAAAGTTTGGATTCTATGTTATTTTTGTATTATATCATTAATTACCCTCCTCTCGATTTAGATTATCTTTCCATGATAAGGTTCTAAACTTTTTGCATCCAATAAAGGTTATCTTTTATGGAACAAAATCTAGGGAAAGTGGTTTAAAAGAAAAAAACAAACAAAGGAGAAAAAAGTCTTCTTACAATTATTAAAATTCATCGGTAATTATTATATTAAATATTAAAAATTATTATAAATAATAAATAACTTTAAAATATTAATGATTTAAAAAATATAATTTATTCAAATGATTTTTTTTTTGATTCTTTTGCAAGAAAGTAAATGAAATTCACAATAAAATATAATCACTTAATTTAAAAATATTTTTAAATATTTCTTTTCGTTGTGATTAATTTCTCTTGTTGTATTTATGTTGTGTATTTTAATTTTATTATAATTTATTGAAAAATACATATAATAAAATTTTAATAAATTATATATATTATATCCCAAGTAGTTAAACTTCCTATATTATTAAATGTAATAATATTATCAAGAAATTATTATAACATGACCCATGAAATAACATTATAAATTTAAAATATGTTTTATTTTTCTTCGTAAATGAGGGGGTGATTTGGTCATTTCACTTGGCAATTAATTTTACGAAACGGGCCAGGCTGCTCATAACGTGGGAAATGGCACAATGGTTGGTGCAATGGTAAAATTCCCATATATGTTGGGTTCTTACTTCCTAATAAATATTATTAAATATTAAAAGAATAATCCTTTTTTACAAAGCCAGCAAAGACGGCCAGATCTCTCCGTCCTGTGTATAAGGTTGTAATTAACAAATTTTCTATTCCATAAATAACCTCATATAATTACATAATTATTTCTAATTAAAAATATTTTAAAAAGGCTTGTTTATTATTTATTATTTAAATATTATATAAATATAAATAAAATTCTAAACCTCGAATCTCTCTTGTGGTAATACAAGAAATCATCAAATATAACTATAATAAAAAATACTGATAAATAAGTATCTAATAAATTTAACATGTTAAATAAAATTGCTCCCATTCTATTATTAGTATTATTATTATCGCATAATTGTCTAATCATATATTATTTTTATTATCATATGCACATTTATTGTTAATGAAAATTAACATAAATATATCATTTTTATGTAATAATATGTCATGTTTTATGATTACATCAGTTATTGATATAGTTTAATGACAATAGATTGAGTTTGAAATATATATTTTGAACTTATATCGTGGGTTCGATTCTAATCAAACACTCGTGATTTAAGTGAAAATATCTAAATATGATTTAACTATCTTTCTAAAGATTAGTTAGATTTACAATTACTCATGATTCTAACTAATTATTTGTGATTTAAATAAGATGTTTGGATGTGATTTAACTATCTCTTTGAAGATTATTTAAACTTATAACTATTCATAATTTAAGTGAGATGTCTAAATATGATTTAACTATCTTTTTAATATTAGTTAGACAAAATCCGTTTAATACTTTGAATTATAAAAAAAATATATTTTATGATTATTCAATGATATAATAATGTGATCTTATTTATATATTTAATTAAAAAATATGAAGCTAATATTTATTTTTTGTTAATTTATTTATTTCTTAAATTATTACATAATTATTTTCACAACAGTCTTAACTATTTTTAAGTTTTATTTATAAAAATTTATTTTGAAAATATTTTTCAAAACTTTTAAGTCACAATTCTTAGTTCTAACTTGCTTCCAAGTCAATAATTTGATTTTCCTATCAACCAAATTCAATTTAATATATACGGAATAAAAATGAGATTTCCTTTAAATCCAAAACATGAGGGGGGTGTTTTTGTAATTACAGAATAATATTACGTGATAATTATTCTTTTTCTTAATTTAGTCAATAATATAAATAAATAAATAATTTTTCTTCCTTCCTTCAATCTCTTTCGAGTGTTTCTTCAGGCATTTTAATATTTTGAAGAAGAGAGAGAGGGGAGAGAGAAACTCTTAGCTGCTTCTGTTTCTGTCTTTCTGCTGCTGTGTGAGTGGGACCCACTTTGCAATCTTCAAACATACGGACAAGGATGAGCTTGAGCGCTGTAGAGAGAGAAAGACAACAAGGAGCTCAACTTTTTTTGAAAGCATAGAGAACACAGAAAATAAGAATAGGCAAAACTGTTAGGGGAGAAATAGAGGGGGGAAAGGTGAAAAAAACTCGAACTTTGGAGAACAGAGCGAGGTGAAAGGCATAAAAGAGTGAACTCTGTGAAGGAAGAGGGAGAGAAGTTTATAAAGGAGGGAAGAATTTGATAGCTTTTTGTTGATTTGGGAATCTGGGGTCGTTTTGAATGGGTTGAAGAAGATTTTCACGATCTTCTTTACTGCTATCGAATGGTAATTTTTCAAAAACTAAAGTGAGCTTAATGTTTTCAGCTCTTTTTTTTAATATAATTTTGTCTGCGTTTATATGTGCATGTATTTTGTGTCGATGGTTATGTTGGCAAGTTTTCATTTTTTTAATTTGTTTCTTCAGTTTTGTGGCCGTGAACTTTTTGGTTGTGACTTGAATTTCTGCTGCTGGTGTTGTCGTGTGTTCTTTGAGAGTTTGAATTTTGGGTTATTTTGAAGGTAGTATTTGAGTTTCTGGGGACTGGATTTGTGTTGCCATTTTGTTATGTTGTTCAAATTTTGCTGTTGATATGTTTGAATATGAGAGAATGATGGAAAACTGTTGTGTGAATAATAATATCCTGTTTGTTTCTAAAGTTGCGGGTAGCTGTAATGGGAATGAAGTGAAGATCAGAAATGAAGAGAACTTTTCGTGTTGTTATTTCTTCTTGGAATTCAGGGCACGTTTGGGCGGATTGTTGCATATTAGTGGACATTATATATTGATTTGGTTGACTTTGTTTGATGCAATATTAGGCTTTAGTTGTTGAATACTCAGACTACTTAAGAATTTGGTTTCCTTGTTGGAATTAGAAGTGAAAGCATGCCTTCTTATTGGATAATTTGAAATTATTTTCATATGTTTGCGATCGGGAAACAAGATAATTATGCAAATGATTGCTCTTTTCTTATTTTAGTGCACGTGGAATATACATGTTGATTGCTTCAGTTGTAGTGCACATTATGCTTAGCTGTGAACTTGTGTCTTTTAACACTTGTTTCCCTGTTTATTTGAAGTTTTGATAATTATGTTTCAATTCCATATTATGTTTGTAGGCGGCCCCAGACAACATAATTGTAGGTTCCCATGTATGGGTTGAAGATCCTGTATTGGCATGGATTGATGGTGAAGTTATGCGGATAAGTGGTCAGGATGTTGTTGTTAATTGCACAAATGGAAAGACAGTAAGTGCTCTACATTAATTATGAATCGCTTATCTTTAAACTTGGAATTAATTACTTCTCTTAGATTTCTTGGCTAACTAAAGAAACTAATTGATAAGGATAAAAGAAGCCATTTCGCTGTCTCTACCAAGATATTACTTCTAGGAATTGATTTTAGCTCTTATAGCACTTATCACTAACTTGCAATTGGATAATATGGAAAATCTTATTGTGGTTATATCATTCTTTTATACTGTATTTGTCCAGAGTAATGATTTAAGCTGTTTGTTTCAAGTAATATTAGCATATAGTTCTATTCTGTATTGTTAAGAAAGTGGCTTTTGTGCAGGTTGTCACAAAAATATCCAAGGTGTTCCCAGAGGACACTGAAACTCCGCCTGGCGGTGTAGATGATATGACAAAGCTTTCTTATTTGCATGAACCTGGGGTTCTACAAAACCTGCGAACCAGATATGAACTTAACGAAATCTATGTGAGTCATTTTCCTTTTCTAAGTGTTCAATTTATGTCGTGCTCTCCAATAGTCATATGGTGCTCACAATCACATACTACCTTCTTAGACATACACGGGCAATATCCTGATAGCAGTCAATCCATTTCAAAGATTGCCTCATCTGTATGACACACATATGATGGGACAGTACAAAGGAGCGACATTTGGAGAGCTAAGTCCTCATGTTTTTGCAGTTGGAGATGCTGCATACAGGTGATTTCAGATCTCAGATATTACAACTTTTACTTGTAGATAAACACAGATAAATATTATATTATGCATTGTCTTGTTACTAATGTGTAATGGTGTAAGAAAATAGGGCAATGATTAATGAAGGAAAAAGCAACTCTATTCTGGTTAGTGGAGAAAGTGGAGCAGGTAAAACGGAGACAACAAAGATGCTCATGAGGTATCTTGCATATTTGGGTGGACGATCTGGTGTAGAAGGAAGAACAGTAGAACAACAAGTTCTGGAGGTTTGATGAATATATTATTGCATGTATTGAATTTCTAAAATTCAGAAGTTCCACTTGTAAGCTTAAGAATGTTAAGTTTGACGTCTATTTTTTTGAGAAAAAAGAGAATCATGTATATTCTACATTGATGTCTGTTGTTTGTTGAATACTACAGTCCAACCCAGTTCTTGAAGCATTTGGGAATGCTAAAACGGTGAGGAACAACAACTCAAGGTAAGCTTTAGTTGTTAATTATCATTGCTTAATCATGCATGTCGTCATTCATATCTTAGTTTTGAATGTCCTCACTAATCTGTGTTCTTCATGACATTACACCATAGTCGGTTTGGTAAGTTTGTTGAAATCCAATTTGACAAGAGTGGGAGAATATCTGGAGCAGCTATTAGAACTTACCTCCTTGAAAGGTCTCGCGTTTGCCAAATATCTGATCCAGAGAGAAACTACCATTGTTTTTACCTTCTTTGTGCAGCACCCCCTGAGGTATTTTGTAACTTTTTTCTCTTTTAGTTTCTGTCATGCTGTTAGCGGCTATTTATTTAACATAATTTAAAATTTTCTTCAAATATATGCAGGATATAGCCAAATACAAACTGGGTAGCCCAAAATCTTTTCGTTATTTAAATCAATCAAATTGTTATGAACTGGATGGCGTAAATGATGCCCATGAGTATCTCGCTACCAGAAGGGCTATGGATATAGTTGGAATCAGTGACCAAGAACAGGTATCTGTTTCTCTACTGTCAAGGCTGTATTATTTTCGTTCATCTAAATTCTAATCTTATACAATCTTTTTGCAGGAGGCAATTTTCAGGGTTGTAGCTGCAATTCTTCATCTTGGTAATATTGATTTTGCCAAGGGGAAAGAGATAGATTCGTCAGTAATTAAAGATGAAAAGTCTCGATTTCATCTTAATATGACTGCTGAACTTCTTAGGTTTGTTGCTTCTAATTCCTTAGATAAATGATCTCGATAAATATAGCCGTTTCTTTACTAATCAAAGTCATCCATAGGTGTGATGCCCAGAGTTTAGAAGATGCTCTAATTAAACGAGTAATGGTTACACCAGAAGAAGTTATCACAAGAACTCTTGATCCGGATAATGCAGTTGCCAGCCGGGATGCTTTAGCCAAGACACTATATTCTCGGTTATTTGACTGGTAAGTAGCACCTTAAACCGAATTCCTTTGCCTTTCTCTCCTATACTTGGATTGAAAAGTGTTTCTGGGAATTGTTTACACTTGATGGTTATATTGTTTGCAGGCTTGTGGAGAAGATAAATGTTTCAATTGGCCAGGATCCAAGTTCGAAGTCAATCATTGGAGTTCTTGATATTTATGGTTTTGAAAGTTTCAAATGCAATAGGTAAGACATAATAATATAAAGAGAAAAGAAAGAAATTGAGCAAGCAAATTGAAGCATGCCTTATTGGTTGTCTACTTACATATGTTCTTATAAATTAGTTTTGAGCAATTCTGCATCAATTTCACGAATGAAAAGTTGCAACAACATTTCAATCAGGTTAGTACCATTTTTTTTCCTTTCGTTTTTTAATCAGTGAATGTGGCTTGTTATGTTTGAGGTGAAACGTCTGATTTTTGTAATTGTATGTTTGCAGCATGTGTTCAAAATGGAGCAGGATGAGTATACTAGAGAAGAGATAAATTGGAGCTACATTGAATTTATTGATAACCAAGATGTTTTGGATCTAATTGAAAAGGTTTTAAATTTCCCTGCTCAACCATTTAACCTAAGACATGTTTCCTTTTGTTTTTCTGCTTTCCAAGACTTCATATAGCAGTTTTACACTTGTGTTATGATTACTCAAACAATTAGATATTTATATCATTATCATATGAGATCTCATGCAATAAATGTGCAAATTAATTTTTGAACAGAAACCTGGAGGAATAATTGCACTCTTAGATGAAGCCTGG
>JAVXUL010000011.1:973860-1014034 GCA_035590515.1 Trichilia minutiflora | reverse complement strand
CTAGTCTGTTTCCTCCACTTCCAGAAGAATCATCAAAATCTTCTAAATTTTCTTCAATTGGATCTCGCTTTAAGGTAGTGAACATCTAATTCCCTTTTGAAATTCATTTTGAATTGGGCAGTTTATTTTGCTGGAGTTCAATGTGTGTCTTCCTACTACTGGATGTTAGTGCCAAGTGAGATGCCTGCTCGGATATTGCTTGTGCCATGTTTTTTGATTTCTCCTCATTGGTTGTCAAACATCCTATTTCCTTGCATCAATTAACTTACAAGCACCATCTAAAGTAATAATTTGGTGAATCAATTTCATTTAAACTGCAGCTGCAACTTCAATCTCTGATGGAAACCTTGAGTGCCACCGAGCCTCACTACATCAGATGCGTGAAGCCAAATAATGTCTTGAAGCCTGCTATTTTTGAGAATTTCAATATCATCCAACAACTACGCTGTGGTGTGAGTTCATGTGCTCAATAATAATCTATCAACTCTCTGAAGAAAACTATATATTGCTGATCAAATTTATTTTTTCCTTTTCTTTTTCCTAAAGTAACTAGTTTTGTCACACTTTTAGGGTGTTCTTGAGGCAATTCGTATCAGCTGTGCTGGTTATCCTACTAGACGTACTTTTTATGAGTTTGTTAATCGTTTTGGTCTCCTTGCTCCGGAGGTTTTGGAAGGAAAGTAAGTCCCATTCATTCGTAATATCTACTGATTTTTCCATGATGATAGAGATTAAAGAAATTTCATAATGCCCATTGTTTAAATTGTTTGATATTGAATAAAACTTCATTCATTTTTCTCCCTTTCTACAGCTATGATGATAAGGTTGCCTGTCAAATGATCCTTGATAAAAAGGGATTGAAAGGATACCAGGTGATTGGGCCTTTTGTTTCAACTTTATTTAATTATAATTCCTTGTTATCAAGTTCTAGATTTCTTTCCTTGTTTATTCACCAAAAAAATTCTGTTCCTTCACTCGTTTGTATCAGTATATAACAAAGATTGTATCTGATGCATGCATGTGTGACAGATAGGTAAAACAAAGGCTTTCCTTAGAGCTGGACAGATGGCTGAGTTGGATGCTAGGAGAGCAGAGGTGCTTGGAAATGCTGCGAGAATTATTCAACGTCAAACACGTACTTATATTGCTCGCAAAGAGTTCATTGCATTACGAAATGCTGCTATTATGTTCCAGTCTTATCTGCGAGGTATCCTTTTGGATTCTGTTAAATCCACCTGCCTCATTTATTATTGGGTTTGAAATAAATGACAAAGGAATTTGTTATTACCTAAATGAGCTGAAGCTGCATAAATCTAATTTGTGTAGTTTCCAAAAGTTCCCTAAAAGGAGATTGACTATTGACTAAACATTCATGTTTCCAAATTAGCCAATAATGCATTTCTTGATTATATGAGAAATACATTGATTGATCATAGTGGTAACAGAGAAATACTGATACTATTTATGTTTATACTTCTGCTCGTTGTTTTCTTAGGCAATAAATTCACATCTAGGCATATAAAATTTACAAAAAATTATTCGGAATAAATAAGAGGCAAATGACAATGGATAATAGAAGATTATTGATGAGAAAGACTTTCTTTTCCTTTTTCGTAGCTGTAGCCATTTCAAGCCGTTCCAAATCTTCACTAGATTCTAGACTATTTGCTCATCTTCTGGGAAGTTAATGTGCTACCTTTTCGTCTCTTGCAGGTGAAATGGCCCGCAATCTGTATGAACAGTTGAGGCGTGAAGGTGGAGCTCTGAAGATCCAGAAGAATTTCCGGGCATACGTAGCCCGGACATCCTATTTAACAGCTTGTTCATCTGCCATAATATTGCAGACAGGCTTAAGAGCAATGGTTGCACGTGATGAATTCAGGTTGAGGAAGCGAACTAAAGCTGCTATCATCATCCAGGTAACATAACTGATCGGTAACTCAACCTTTTGATGTTATAGTCAATTAAGGGGAAGTGTGCAACTCATCCTACGAGATTGAACTTGACAATTAACATTTTTGATGATAAAACTTGTATAGTAATTGTTAAATCTTTAAATTTTATGTACCTGTCTTTGGCAGGCTCAATGGCGTTGCTACCAAGCCCATTCATATTACAAGAGACTTCAGAGAGCAATTTTAGTTTCTCAGTGTGGATGGCGATGCAGAGTTGCAAGAAGGGAACTGAGAATGCTCAAAATGGTTGGATTTAAGTGTTCATTTGTTGTTCTGTATTTTGCATAACTTATTGGTTTGGCATTTATTTTTGTGTTAGATTCAGAACAAATACTTACCTTCCGTTTCCATTTATTTAGGCGGCAAGAGAGACAGGAGCTCTCAAGGAAGCAAAGGATAAGCTAGAAAAACGTGTGGAGGAACTTACATGGCGTTTGCAGATTGAAAAGCGATTACGGGTAGTGTAATTGTATCTTATTCTCGTAAAGTATATGTTGTTTCCGTAGTCTGCATTGTAATTTTATTTTATGTTTTCCTGAAACCCAGACTGACCTTGAGGAGGCAAAGGCCCAAGAAATTGCTAAGTTGCAAGAAGCATTGCATACAATGGAATCACAAGTTAAAGAAGCTAATTCAATGGTTATCAAAGAACGGGAGGCAGCTCGAAAAGCAATTCAAGAAGCACCTCCTGTTGTTAAAGAGACACCTGTTATAGTCCAAGATACAGAAAAAATTATTTCATTGACAGCTGAAGTTGAAAACTTGAAGGTAAGTGTGCTAACTTGTAGATGATGATCAAATTGCAATTTGATCCTGCATTAATCCTCTATTGTCAAGACTACATCTAATGAACATCTTTCACATGTATAGGCTTTGCTGCAATCTCAAACAAAAAGTGAAGAGGACGCAAAGCAAGCTCATGCAGTTGCTGAGGCTAGACATGGGGAACTGACCAAGAAGATCGCATATTCAGAGAAGAAAGTTGATGAGCTTCAGGATTCTGTACAAAGGTTTGTAACAGATACACCTGATGAAGGCATATGAAAGATCTGTCGTGTGCTTGAGCTAATATTACTTGTGTTTTCTAGGGTCTTCTCAATTGTCTTCCCCTGTCCCTCTTACTGTTAGCCTCGTCTAAATGTGCTACTTTGATATAATTACATCTAAAACATTTCAACAGTGATTATTTCTAAACTTTCTGAAAGCAAATTGTCCTTTCCATGGTTAATTTTCGTTTACATGCTTCATGATTGTCAAGTTCTGAAATAATTTGATGCTGGTTCTTTTCCAAACACTGGGCAGACTTGCATACCTTAAAAAACATGAATGCTGTCAAATGCATTCAAGATGATGTGCTGAGCCATTTCTTTGGGGAGCATATTAATGTTCTTAGCAAAAATCCATGATACGCATGCATTCAAGATTATGCACTTTTGACATTATGGTTCTTATCAAACCTTAGTATGTAGATTCGAAGTAGATATTGGTTATGGTTTGGATAGCAAGTGTTGCATGTACAAACCTTGGTTTTTGCTTTGAAAAATGTCTATCTTTGAGTAACTATTTTCTCTCTTTGTGAGGCAGACTCACAGAGAAAGTCTCGAGTTTGGAATCAGAGAATCAGGTACTCCGCCAACAGGCACTTGCCATATCACCAACTGGTAGATCTTTAACTGCTCGGCCAAGATCAACAATTATTCAGGTACACATTGCAATTTCTGCTATTTGCTCATGAATTTTCATGAAAATAAATGCTAAATTTCTCTTTGAATTGCAGAGGAATGTGGAGAATGGAAATGTTCTAAATGGAGAAACAAAGAAAGTGCAGGTAGGAGATGATTATTGCTGGTGATATATGCTATATTCCAATATGTTCAAATATTGAAAACTTTCTACCAACATTTTCTGGATGTATTAGGATTCCATACTCACTGTGGCTAGTCTACGGGAAGTGGATACTGAGGATACGCCCCAAAAATCTCTTAATGAGAAGCAGTTGGTATGCGCTTGTTTATTAATGCTGTTGGAGTTTTGAGGATAAAGAAATAGTAGAAGAAAAACTCTAATTGACTGAAGTTGCTATTTTATTAATTTACGTAATGAAGTAATTAACAGACCTATAAATAGGTTTTACACAATAACAAATTAACGAAAGAAGATCAGTAGAAAATACTAGCATAATTGAAACTGACAGTAAAAAATAAAGAAACAAAATTAACAGTTTGCAACTCAGTCAAAAATTAATATTTTGATAACTAATTTTGAATCATTCTTCAATACTTTCCCTTGATTCAAAGTTGCAGACATCAAGTTGGATCTTGAAATAAACATGTTTATCTCGAGGACCATGATTTAATTTTGCAGATTTTGTGAAGCACTTCTCTTCATTTTAAGATGCACTTCTCTTCATTTTCAATAAGAGCACTTCTCTCCAAAAAATTTGTGAAGTATTTCTTTTCACTTTAAGATCGCCTTCTTATCACCCTTCAATTAGAGCACTTCTCTTCAAAAATTTCTTGGTGCACATCTCACCAATTAATTCAAAAATGAGTTTTTTTTTTTCGTTACTGCAACCAAATTTACTTGTTCTTCATTTTTAAATCTGCAATTTTTCTATAGATGCCCAAATCTTTTGCACTTGAAGCATTGATATTTTCCTTTGTACCAACAATTTTTCTCATCATGACCAAGCTTCTTGCAATGGTTATATTGAGGAATTTTTCCTTTTCCCTTTGCAACTTTGGCTAGATAAGATCTGTTCAATTTCCTCTTCTCATAGCTCTTCTTTGATCATGAGCCTACAAAGCATTAATTAATTATGGTAAAGTTATTTCACTGATATCTCTTGAATCTTCAAGAGATGAAATTTTTACCTCAAATCTTTTAGACAAACTTATAAATATCTTTTCTACGATCTTATTATTAGGTAGATCTTCCCCTAGTAATTGTATTTTGTTCACTACTGTCATCAACCGATTAGAATATTCTTGTACGGCCTCCTTTTCTTTCATACTCAAGGTCTCAAAATCTCTTTTGAGATTTAAGATTTGCATCCTTCTTGTTCTTTCATTGCCTTGATATAATTCTTTCAGTATATCCCAAGTTTCCTTAACTGTTTCATAATTCATAATTTTTGTGAAAATTAATTCTGAGACAGTAGAATGAATTACAGATAAAACTCTTGGAGATTTTGCTGCTGCTTCTTCTTCATGAGCCTTTATCTAATTGAGTGTTAGATTATTTCCTAATAGTGGTAATTCCCTTTCATCTTCAATCCATTGCCACAAGCCAAGATTTCTTAGATGAGCTTTCATCTTGATAGCCCATATTTGATAATTTTTACCATTGAAATTTTGGGAATGAGAGAATAGCTGAATTGCTAGCAGCCATGGGAGTTTTAAGTTTTTACTCACTCAGTCTCACAGTCCCTTAAAGATCAAACCATCAGTTTTGATACCATGTTGGAGTTTTGAGGATAAAGAAGAAAAAGAAAAATAGAGGAATTATAATAGACGAAAAGCTCTAATTGACTGAAGTTACTATTTTATTAACTTAGGTAATGAAATAAATAACAGGCCTATAAACAGATTTAACACAATAACAAATTAACGAAAGAAGATCAGCAAAAAATACTAGCATAATTGAAACTGACAGTAGAAAATAAAGGAACAAAATTAACAATTTGCAATTCAGTCAAAGCTAATATTTTGGTAACTAACTTTGAATCATTCTTCAACAACTGTTGTCTTTCTTTTTCTAGTTTATGCCTCCCACCATTTTATTCCCTTGCTTTAAATCTGAATCTTCTTTCTTGGTACAGGAGAACCAAGACCTACTAATTAAATGTGTTTCACAAGATCTTGGATTCTCTGCGGGCAAGCCCGTTGCTGCGTGTCTAATATACAAATGCCTCCTTCATTGGAGGTCATTTGAGGTTGATAGAACCAGCATTTTTGACCGTATCATTCAAACAATAGGCGCATCAATAGAGGTAACTCTAAATATTTATGGTGATTATAAGGCATGTGTGTATTTGATAAGCAACCCCCATTATGCTGTGTAGAATGAACTCTGTTTTCAAAATTAAATATGGTCTTTGGAAGATCTTGGATAAAGTGGATACTTAGTTGTGTTTCATTATGATTTTATTAGCCGTATATTGATATGTAAAGTTGTTGCCACCCAAGGTCCAGGACAACAATGACAAATTGTCTTATTGGTTATCAAACTCATCAACATTGCTATTGCTACTTCAACGTACTCTGAAAGCAAGTGGAGCAGCAGGCTTAACTCCACAACGACGGAGATCAACGACAACTTCTCTGCTTGGAAGAATGTCTCAAGCAAGGATTTCATTTCTTCTCTGTTTAGATTTTTATACTGAAGCGTATACATTGTCTTTGCTCTTCATTGTATTTGTCTTGTCTTATCTACTATTTTCTCACTAAAATTTTAGGGCCTTCGAGCTTCTCCACAAAGTGCTGGCTTCTCTTTCCTTAATAGTCGTGTGCTTGGTGGACTTGATGACTTGCGACAAGTTGAAGCAAAGTATCCAGCTCTGCTTTTTAAACAGCAACTCACGGCCTTCCTTGAGAAGATATATGGAATGATTAGAGACAATCTGAAAAAGGAAATCTCCCCATTGCTTGGATTGTGTATACAGGTAACTGACATGCCTTTGTCTTTTGTTGTTGATTAGAAGTTAATTTTTGTGTTGCTTGAAGAGCAAATTTCCTCGTTATTTGAATTGTATGGTTCGCCACACTTGGGAGTCCAATGTATTCCTGCACTGTATTCATGGTTCATACATTACGATGCAGGCACCTCGGACTTCACGGGCTAGTTTAGTGAAGGGTCGATCTCAAGCTCATGCTGTAGGTCAGCAAGCTCTGGTTGCTCATTGGCAAAGCATTGTGAAGAGTTTAAACAATTACTTGAAAACAATGAGAGCCAACTATGTGAGTACTAGGGATCAGAGCTATCGCCTGAAGTTTTCTTTTTTTCTTTTTGTTTTCATTTAGCATCACTGTCCTCTACATGTGATTGTGCAGGTTCCTCCATTCCTAATACGCAAGATTTTCACACAGATATTCTCATTTATTAATGTTCAATTGTTTAATAGGTAAATTCATGGAAAATCCAATCTCTCAGTCATATTTGCTTTGATATGGTAATTGAAAAAATAATTCAATGACGTCATAGTTTTGGTCTGCAGCCTTCTGTTGCGACGTGAATGTTGCTCATTTAGCAATGGGGAATTTGTGAAAGCTGGGCTGGCAGAACTGGAACAGTGGTGCCACGATGCAACTGAGGATGTAATATTGGTTTATGCTTTGCAATCTTTCTTTGTTTCTGTATCTGTCCGTCTGAATCTGATATTTGTTACATGTTCAGTTTTCAGGCTCAGCCTGGGATGAATTGAAACATATTAGACAAGCAGTTGGATTTCTGGTTAGTTCTATTCTTCTTACATTTCACTTCTGTGCTGTGATTGTTTTCCCTGATATTTTTTCTGAATCTTAAATATTCACTCAAAATTTTCTGACAAATCAGGTCATTCATCAAAAGCCAAAGAAGACTTTGAAAGAAATAACAAATGATCTTTGCCCGGTGAGCTACTTTCTCATCAAAAACCTTACTCCCCCTTTCTTCAACATCTCACGTCCCAAACCTCTCCTCTCTCTTCCTGTATTTTGTCTTTCCTTACACTTTCAGTTATTATCGTTTCAGGTGCTTAGCATACAACAATTGTATCGGATCAGTACAATGTATTGGGATGATAAATATGGTACACACAGTGTATCTTCAGATGTAAGTTGTAAATTCCTGATTATGAGTTGTACAATTTTCTTTTGGATTTCAATGTTGTCAATTTTTTGATCCTTTTTCTTTTCCTGCAGCAGCAGTTTATCTGTTGTAATTTCATTAAAAATCTTTTCTTATTGCAGGTAATCTCGAGTATGAGAGTGATGATGACGGAGGACTCCAACAATGCTGTCAGCACTTCATTTTTATTGGATGACGATTCAAGGTGACAGTTTCCAACAACTACAGACATTTAACACCAATTTTGATCTTATACATTTCTGTAGCTCTAAACCAAAGAATGTCTCTTTTCCCTCAAAATTGCAGCATCCCGTTCACAGTGGACGATATTTCCAAGTCAATACAACAAATAGAAATAACTGATATCGATCCTCCACCCTTGATTCGCGAAAACTCAGGCTTTACATTTTTATTACAACGCACAGAATGATTGGGAGCAACTGTACTTTCTCGCCAGCACCCTTGTCAACTCCCTGTTGCTGATTTTCTGCAACCTCCAAGTTGAAGTGTTGCAAAACCATGTACATACATATAGCTTTCAACAGTTCAATTTGTAATTATAATAGTTTCCTATGAGTCAAAATAGCTCTATTGGGTCAATTCTTTTCATATTTGTTTGTCATTCTTTTTTGCCTTTGGAATATCTTTCATTTGCTGGTTTTGTCACCAATTTTTGTGCTTGTAGCTGCTGTTTGATGGCATGGGCAATAACATTGCTATATGTGACAATGAGGGCCACATTTTATAGGCCTAAATATACAAATTTTATAACAGTTTCAGTTTGTATAATATGATGCAAACAAATTTCTATGTGTTCCCTTTGTAGTACTATTTTCATCATATTGCTCCAATTGCTTAAATGTTGATATCATTTAATCCTTTTGTTGTTGAGCTCTTATTTTGATGAGTTATTGGAGACCATAATAATTATTTTGTTTTTTTTTAAATTGCTAATTAGCAGGATATGTGAAAATTAGTGATTTCACATATTATATTTGTATATATGATTAAATAAATTTAATGAAGTAACCAAAATTTCATTTATTAAACAAAATTCTAATTTTATAGCATCTTGAATACAAGTAGTGCTAATTTATTAATTAGGTCTAGAATTTAAAATTTAACACGGTCTAATTAATAAACAGACAACTTGATTTGAATTATATATTTTAATTATTGTTGATATAATGAAACTTGTTTAATGTGATTAAATTAATTATGATTTTGTTTGATGTTTAATTCATTTATCTAATTAACATTTAAATTCGTGGCTAAAATTTATAAAGTTTTTAAACATCTTAAATTCATTCATATTTTCTAAAGGCAACAATTTAGATAAATGGATCATATTTAATTTGATATAAATATGACACGATTAATATTTATTCGATACAAATATGATACAATTATTATTTGTATTAAAAAATATAAATACGAATACGACACGATTATTTAGATATGATTTGTTTAGACAAGATTATCTATTTAAATATGAATATTTATTTAAAAATAATTATTAATTTAAACATGATTATTTGATTAGATACGATTATTCGTGTAAATACGATTATCTGATTAAATATTTTGTTTAATTTTTAATATTTTTTATAATTTTTAAAAGTTAATATAATAAAAAATTTTAAAAGGTTATTATACGTTTAGATAAGGTTAATATAAATAAACTTTTAAAAGGTAATATAATTAAACTTTTTAATTTTATAATAAATACTTTTTAAAAAAAATATTGTATATATTATCACGTATATTTTTAAATTAATGTATAAGATATATGTTATATTAATTCGTATAAATAAAATTTATATTTATATTTTTAATATTTAATATTATGATTATAAAAATCATAGTATTAATATTTAATTATTTTTAGATTTATTAAAATATTAATATATATTTAAGTATAATGATCTATTTAAATGTGATTATTTATTTAAATATAATTATTCGATTAAATACGATTATCTTTTTATGCACGATTATTCGTTTAAACATTATTATCTAATTATATATGATTATCCATTTAATTAATCATGTCTTAATGGATTCAAAATATTAAATACGAATATGACACGATTATTATTTATTCGATATGAATATGATCTGTTTATTATTCGTGTTAAATTTTTTAAATCTAAATTTATTTAATTATTTTATATTTGTATGGAATAATTATATTATAATCTAAATTATCATCCATAATATTTTTTTAATATTATTTTGAACACAAATAAAATAAAAAAAGCAAATATTGAGTAGCTAAACGAAAATATCCAAATATAAACACTTAAAGTCGACCCGCCGGCTCGCTCCAACCGGGCAGTCAGAAAAGAAAGTATAAATATCGCTACATGAAAGAATGAACCTCTGCAAAACCCTAAACCCTTTACTAGGTTTCTGAAGGGATTAGACATTGAGGAGACAAGACTCCAAAAAATACTGAGATTCAATCCCTCCTAAAAACAAAAGTTTGTCAGTTTTCAGTTCACTTTTTAACCTCAGTTTGTATCCCGGGAAAATTTAATTTCTCAAGAAAGTTCACTCCTTTCGACTCACTTGCTCGTCCTAAGCGTTTATGCTTCGTGGGAATTGTTCTTCTTCTTTTCTTTTTGCGTTAAAGGGTGTGTTTTATACAAGGGGAAATAAAAAAAATTTTGTTCTGTCCTGTACTCATTTGCGGAAATTTGTTTCCTGCAAGCTAATTTTTTCTTGATCAGAAGTTTCTGAATATATTTGCATAATCAACAGTTGCGTAAAATGTTTTATAGTATTTTTTGATGGAAAATTTGAAATTTCCGGAAAAGTTGGATTTTTTTATGATAGATGTTAGTTTGTTGGGTATCTATGGGAATTGAATTTCAGTTTAATAGTATTGACATTTTCATTTGGGCTCCTAATGTTAATATAGAGTGTTAGTTCTCTGCAATTGATTGTCTGCTATTTGGTGATTTGTGCAGGTTTAGCCGGGTAAAAGATACTAGCGTTCGAGTTGCACATTATCGTAGTTAGCGTCATAAACTCTAAACACACTTCTTCTTCTTCTTCTTTTTTCCCCTTATAGGTACATATACTTTTGAGTTATAAATGGCAATTGATGGGAGTTTCAGTCTTGAATATGCACTTGAGAGGTTTCTTGCTCGCTGCCCCAAGCTTGGAGGTCTACAACATTTTGATTCGTTTGCTAAAAAGGTATAATGACCACCTTTCGTTTCGTTCTTGAGGAATTTGATGTCAAGAAGTGAGGAAAAAAGGAAAAGTAAAGATGAAAAGAAATTCAAAATCCGTATAAAACCTGACTTGCAGTCAAAGTAAAATTTGTTATTCAAAGTATTTAGTGAAATTTAGAGGCATTAGAAATAATGGTTTTCATGCTTGTATCTTTTAGGCTTTATTGCTTGGTTTGCTGTAATTATGCTTTTTGTGTGAATTCCACAAGTAGTAGGTTTTCTATGTTGTTCTTTATTGAAATATGTTTCTTTGGATTTGGGTTGTAAGGGTAACAAGGTGACAGAAGAAGAAGTGGTGCATTCGGTTGCAGAGCTGTCTTTGCACCCTCATTATACAGTTCCATTGATAGGCTGTTTCCGACCAATAGCACAGAAGGTTGTGGATAGAGCCGTGGCTTTGCTTCGTCTTGTTCCTGATCTAAGGTCAAATTCAGATGAGCAAGTGGAAGAATTTGGACGTCTTGGTGATGCTGAAGTTGTTCATGTCATTCAGTTTCATGTTCAAAGCGGGAGGGGATTGAATCTTCATGAGCTTGCTTGCCTGGCCTTCTGTCGGGTGCTTGATTTGGCTCCTTTTTTATTTGGGTATAACTTCTGTATGATTTTCTTAGGTGCCTTGTAATCAACTGCTTGTGTATGTCTTAATTGCAGAGATTGAAAATAACTCAAAAATAGTGAATCTATGTATCAAACACATTTTTTTTCTCTCAAAGAGAACAGACCCAGAAGCTTTTGTAATCATTAGCTGGATCAGACCAACTGCATATTTGTGGGCATAACATTTTCTTAAATTAATTAAAGGAACCAACCCTTCTTGGTAGAAACTTACCTCTTTCCAATGCCAAATATTGTCAGTTTTACTACATGGTTATAAGAAATATAAATTTAAATTAAACATTTTTGTTTGATATTGCATGTGCTTGATTAATGCTTGGATATTTCGTACAGGTCTGTATTAGCTTATTTCAAATCTGCTCCCTCTCCTTTTGAACGTTTGTATAAATTTAAATTAAACATTTTTGTTTGATATTGCATGTGATTGATTAATGATTGGATATTTCATGCAGGTCTGTATTAGCTTATTTCAAATTTGCTCCCCCTCCTTTTGAACGTTTGATGAAAAGAGAAATCCCTGAGTTGTCTTCGGCGGTATGTACAATATTTCTCCGTTTTTTATTTATTTATTTATTCTGTATGATTTAAACTTAACATACATTCTATTGGTTAGTATGTCTAATGTGGATTATTTATCTGACAACTTTTACTTTCACTTCCTTGATGATGTGAATTGCTTTTGGTAGGTATTTAATTTAGGAATCTATGGTGTAGTTGCTAGATCATGCTGCCTTCCCTCACTAGGATTTACCTTCTTAATGAATTTTACATTTCACTGTAAAGCGATTGGTGAAGAACATTCAACTAGACACTTTTAGAATCTCTGGAGGTTTTATTAGGAGGCTTTTATAGTTTATCTATCTGTTGAAGGATTTGAAAATCCTGCTGAGTCACTAGTCAGAGACTTCTACAAAAGTAAACTCAGGAATTAGGCATATAAATTTTTATACTACCTCCTTAAGTGTAACTTAAATTGATTTATTTCCTCCCTCTCTTGACCTTCGTGGGATTATGTTCCTAGAGATTTTAAAGATAAATCTTCTTCCCCCTTTATTCTTAACAATTGGAAAGGGATTGAATTTTGAACATATTTATGGGGATTTTTGAGGAGGGGTATATGGCTATTTTCATTTATAGAACACATTATTATGGAGGTTTTCTGTTACTCTTTTGTATAGAGTTCTTTTCTCCAAATTTATTCTGGACATATGCTTCAGTTTTGTTATTTATCTTTTCTTCTATTAATATAGACATATTCAGTTAATGAAGAAGTAGATCAGATTTAATCTTGGAGCTGGCCTTTTTTCTTTTTTTTTTGTGGATTTCAAGCTTTTGAAAAACAATCTATATCTATTCTTTGCCTTTCTTGAATATGATGAGGCAGGTTTGGCATTGATCTTTAACTTGTGTAAGTTGGAGTAGTATGCATATGGAACTTGATATGGGGACACATTTTTAAGAATATTTTCTCTATGTTTTTGTTGAGAATCAGCAGGATCTGAGTCATAGTTTTAGTCGATTTCTTCTTGCTAGAATTTTGTCAATTTTCAGTTGGGTCACTTGCTGAGTATTTTATTATCTTTTCAGGTTGTGAGGCATCATTTGAATGCTGCTAGGACATCTTACCGCCTCCTCATGGTTGAAACTGAGATATTGTCAAAACTTTGGGATTGGTCTTGTTTCTTGGATCTCGTTAAGAAGTTGGGATGTCTTGATTGGTGCAGTGATACTGAATTGAAGAATGACATTGCAGATATAAGATGGTGTGGGGTACAGATACTGTCAGTCGTTTTTAGAATGAGTGATAGAGCAGTTGTGAACTTTGGTGTTGAAGTTGAAGAATCTATTTCATGTTTATTGCGGTTTGTTTGGCTTATTTATTTAGAACAAATGCTACTTGCTAATAACTTTGTGAATAATTTGCTTCATGACCTCCTATATCTTGCTTTCAATTTTCAGCTGGGAGGAGTTCTGTCATGATACATCATTAGAGAAGGCGGGCCCCTATATTCAGTCATCTGACAATCTTAAGTTGTGTTCTAGTACTGGGGACATGAGTTTCAATCGAGAAAAATGCTTTCAGTGTTTTTGCCTTAATTCACTAGTCTTGTCACGGGTTCATGAAATTGAGCCATCAACCAGGCGCCAAAGATTGGAAATATGGTATGGATTACCCAAACAACTAACCATCTTTCATTATGTTGTTATGAATTATTTATTTGTTACCTTTCTCCTTTGAAATCCATATAGGTCTGAGTGACACCTCTTTTGTATACTATTGAGGTCTACATTTATAATTTTTTTTAAAATGCAATTTGACACCTAGGCCTGATTTGGAATTCAGGGATAATAAATCAGATGGAAGGCCATTTGTCTTGACATCTACATTGAAGAGAAGTTTTGAAGTGGTTTTGTTGGCTGTGAGTCAAAAGTGGCCTGTTCTTCTCTATGGCCCTACTGGCACAGGAAAATCTGCGCTTATCAGTAAGTTAGCTCAGGAAAGTGGTAACCAAGGTAATTTTCAGTTTATTAGATACGTATCGTTATATTGATGTGACTTGTTTTATTTCTGTAACTCCTTTTACAAAACTATTGTAAATATTGAAACAATCTGCAATGCCAATTTAATTTTGAACCAGCATGTAGTAGCCAATTATTCCATTTTGAATTCTGTAAATTTCGCGAGTTATCTAATTTTGTATTCATAAAGAAACTGTCAGGAAGTTGGTAGTTCTGTGTATATTTGTTGGACTGCTTTGGAGCATATTGTTGAAGACTCTTGCTCGATGTTTGTAACTAACATGCTTCTGTGTTCTAAGCAACCAATTTTTATGATATATTTATTGAAGTGTTTGCCACCAGTGAAATGGTTTTCCTTTTTCTTTTCTTCTTTTTAGTGAGAGGTTCATGCTAGTTATGTTTTCTCCCTAATCTTTGATTTATGAATGTTACCTTGTGGTCCTTCATATTGTTGCTCTGGATCTTCTACTTTAACTATCATCTTTTCTTCTCTTTCTTCTCCTTTATAGTTTTGTCAATTCACATGGATGATCAAATTGATGGCAAGACGTTAATTGGAAGTTATGTCTGTACGGAGCAGCCTGGTGAATTTAGATGGCAACCTGGTTCTCTTACACAGGTCTGACTATGTTTTAGATGAATTTGTGTAGGTTTTCTTTCAAATTTTGACCACATTGTCAAGCCTTCAAATTTCTTTTATAACAGGCTATTTTAAATGGGTATTGGGTTGTATTTGAGGATATTGACAAAGCACCATCAGATGTGCAATCCATTTTATTACTGTTATTGGAAGGTTCAAGCTCGTTTGCAACTGGCTATGGGGAGGTAATATACTATTAGGTCATGAATACTATTCTCGGTTATTTTCCTATAGTTCAATCTTGTAAATTAAACTCGTAGCTTAATATGTCATTGAAACTGGTTTGAACTAGTTTTGATTGTATCCCGAAGTTGTACCAAATAAGTTATATTATGTTTTTGTTTGCTGTTATGTTTGTGACTTGTATTTGAAGGGGTGTTTCAGCTTAAATATTATTGCTGAGCTTGAAATATTATTGGAGTGCTAGAGTATGATTTTCTTGATATATTTACGCATGGACTTTGATCAAATGATGCTACAATTGCTGGTAACTGCGCTCAATCTATATATCATAAGCTTTATATTTTATAGGGTTCATGTCTTGTGATTAAGCCCATTACTTGATGGGCTATTTGTTTTCCCCTTGGTTGCATGCTGAATCTTTTCCTGTTGTGTTTTTATTCTATGGCACACTGAAAATTTTTATTTTTGTAGGCTTGAATTTATACCATAATGCAATGCATGATTATGTTTCTACTGAAAAGCACTTTATTTTATAACTTGCTTTGAATCTCCATTATTGCTTTCATAACTTGTTCGGCATTCCTATGGCAATCATCTTTAGTTTATAGGTTCTTTTCTGGTCAACCAATTCGAATAGATTGCTTACTGAAAAGCACTTTATTTGTTTTCCTTTCTTGTTAACTTGATTTATTGTATGAATTTTCTTTTCACTTTTTAGTCTCTTTTTCATCTACTTGAATTGAAGCATATGGGAAACTTGCAGGAAATACGGGTACCAGAAAGCTTTCATCTATTTTCCACCGTTTCAACATCTAAGCTTGATGCATCACACAATGTAGAAGGTTTGTATGAAATTGTAGATTCACATTTCCCCTTCCATTTTGCCTCAAGTTGGTTCTATGGATCTTTGAGTTGTTGGTTTTCCATGTTTATTATTATATATTTACCTGTTCATTATTCACCATTGGTTTGTTAGGCCCAAATTACTAGTCAAGCATGCAAACCCAGAAACTTTGTCTTAAATCAATTTTTAATTTGGTGGTAGGTGCAAATGCAATTGGCAATTTGTGGAGGAGAGTGATGATTATGCCACCAAGTAACGGTGATTTGCAAAAGATAGTGAAATCATGGTATCCAAATTTAGAGTCTCTTGCTGAAAGACTCATAGGTGGGTTTAGTTATATGTTATATGAAGAATAAGTCAAAACCAAAATAGGGGGTAGAGTGAGGTTAAATGCGTACTAACTATGTATCGTGACATGTATGGCAGAAACCTTTGAAAGAGTTAACTCTTACTCACTGGACCAGGTTGCGGGATTCCAGCCTGGAAATTCTGCTTCCAATGTTTCTATTGGCAGGTTTTCATTAAGGTATTAATGGCTTTTCACTTTCCATGTTACACAACAGAACTGGCAGGGATCTTTTCTTTTGTTATATTTTCTTTCGTCCTAATGGCAGGGATCTCCTGAAATGGTGCAAACGAATTGCTCGTTTTGACATGAGCTTGAGAATAAATGGTTTGTCAGCTCATGAGTGCCATTACATCTATCACGAGGTCTGATTTAGTCGTTGTTATTACCTCTATGTTTCTTTCAAAGTTCATCCTATATATTTTTACTAAAGATGGAGTCCTCTGCTCTCAGTCTGTAGATATATTTGCATCTTTCTCAACATCTGCTGAAAACCGGTTGACTGTGATGAAAGAACTTGCGAAGATGTGGGCGGTTCCAGTTTCAGTGGCTGAGACCTTATATCCTTCTCATGAACCTGTTATCCAGGTGTTTATTGTTTCAAGCTGTAGTGGTTAATTGTACTTACTACATAATAGCAGTTTCTTATGTTGTTATCTGAACTGCAGAAACTATCCTCAGAATTGAGAGTTGGTCGAGTTAGTTTTCAATGCTCTGAAGCAGTTAGTGTATGCAGTTGAACTGTCTTGATTTCAATACTTTGTTTCCTATGAGTTTCCTGATTGACAGTTTCTTTTGTTCTAAAGTTCATTTTTTATTGGTTGTTTTTCACAGTTGCATGACCAGACTAGGCAATTTGTGAACATCCGTAGCTCTCTGCATGTACTTGAAAAAATAGCCTGCTCTGTTAGCTTCAATGAACCCGTTCTCTTGGTTGGCGAAACTGGTACTGGGAAGACTACACTTGTGCAGAATCTGGCTGCAATGCTTGGTCAGAAACTTACTGTCTTGGTATGTTGGTGAACATTTCTCTTTCCACACTTTTTTTCCCCCCTGGTTGTTGATGAAATCTTATTGAATCTGTTTGCTTTTCCAGAATTTAAGTCAGCAAAGTGACGTTGCTGATTTATTAGGAGGATTTAAGCCTATGGATGCACGATTCATATGTACTCCCTTGTATAGAGAGTTTGAGTACTTGTTTTCTAAGACGTTCTCCATGATGGTATGAAAATTAATTTGGTAGTTTTCTCTTCTCCTATGTGTCGGTGGGTGATGTTGATGATTAAGTTTTGTTGTTGTTATGTTGATGTCCAGGAAAATAGCAAGATCTTTTCACGTCTACAAAAGATTTTGAGTGATAAGGAGTGGAAAAAGTTGTTGAAAGGACTTCGGAAGTACGTTGATGAATATCAAAAGAAGGTAAAAAAGCGAAGGAAACGCTTGGATGAGGAGTGGGAGAAATTTTCTCAGAAACTAGATACTGCCTCTAAACAAATAGCCTCGTCAGGAATGATATTTTCATTTGTAGAAGGAGCATTTGTATCTGCACTTAGAAAAGGCGAATGGATTTTGCTTGATGAGGTCAATTTGGCTCCTCCAGAGACACTGCAGAGAATTCTAGGTGTTCTTGAAGGAGACAATGGTTCGCTTTGTTTAGCTGAAAGAGGGGATGTAAGTCATATAAGTAGACATCCTAACTTCCGTATATTTGCTTGTATGAATCCCGCAACTGATGCTGGGAAGCGGGACCTACCTTACTCTTTACGTAGTAGATTTACAGAGTTTTTTGTTGATGATATACTAGACGACAAGGATTTGGAACTATTTATTGAAAGATTTTTGGGAGAGAGCAGATCAAATAGAGAATTAGTAGAAAAAATAAGGTGTTTCTACAAAGCAGCCAAAAAGGAATCTGAAGAAAAGCTGCAGGATGGGGCTAATCAGAAGCCACAATACAGCTTAAGGTCTCTCTATCGGGCGCTAGAATTTACAAGGAAGGCAGAGAGAAAATTCGGATTCCGAAAATCACTTTATGATGGATTCTGCATGTTTTTCCTCACTTTGTTGGATGGACCAAGTGCAAAGATTATGAAACAGATGATTGAATATTTGTTAGGGAAAAATATACCTCCGTCTGTGCCTTTTGATGCTTACTTGGTAATTAATAGAGGAAAGTCAATGTCTGATGATTTCTTGAAGAACTATGTTCTCACTAAAAGTGTAAAAGAACATCTTAGCAACCTGGCCCGTGCTATCTTTGTTAAAAGATATCCAATTCTTTTACAGGGTCCAACATCCAGTGGGAAAACTAGTCTTGTTAAGTATCTTGCTGCTATAACTGGTCGTGAGTTTGTGCGGATAAATAATCATGAGCATACTGATCTGCAGGAATATTTAGGTTCTTACATAACTGATGCTTGTGGGAGGCTTGTGTTTCATGAAGGTGTATTAGTTAAGGCTGTCAGGAATGGTCATTGGATTGTTCTGGATGAGCTAAATCTAGCACCTTCTGATGTGCTGGAAGCATTGAACCGGTTGCTAGATGATAACAGAGAGCTTTTTGTGCCTGAATTGTGTGAAACTATAAGGGCACATCCGGATTTTATGCTTTTTGCTACTCAAAATCCACCTACTTTTTATGGTGGGCGTAAAATGCTTTCTCGAGCCTTTCGTAACCGTTTCGTGGAGATTCATGTTGATGAAATTCCAGAAAATGAATTAAGCACGATATTAGAAAAAAAGTGTGAAATCCCTGAAACCTATGCTAAGAAGATGGTTGAAATCATGAAGGAGTTGCAATTGCACCGGCAGAGTAGCAAGGTATTTGCTGGAAAGCATGGATTCATAACTCCTCGAGACTTGTTTCGTTGGGCTAATCGTTTCAAGGCCTTCGGAAAGTCTTATGAAGATTTAGCTAGAGATGGTTATTATCTTTTGGCAGAAAGGCTGCGTGATGAAGGTGAGAAATGTGTAGTTCAAGAAGTTTTGGAGAGACATCTTCGTGTCAAACTTGTCAAAGATGACTTGTACCTGCAGGTATGTGATTTGGCATCTCATGTTTTCTGTTTGTGATGGTTGGTAAGTAATAATGGTTTCTGTTTTTATGCTTTGAAATTGGAGTGGAAGTATGCTTTGCTTGACAGAACTTAGATATAAGTTTATTTGTATTATTTCTCAACTCTCAGATTCCTAGTTTTGTTATTTCATAGTTTTATCTTCTCTGATAGACTATTAATTGTATGATTGGTTGAGTGTTAATATACTAAAGTGCTCTTTTGGTTTTCGGGATTACTCAGGATCAACCTGGAAGTGATTCAGTATCGGAGAGGTTTGGAAAGTATGAATCATTGGATAGTAACTTTCTTGGTGCTGGATTTCATTATTCAAAGGTCATTCTCTCACTTGGAATTGTTGTTTGCAGTGTAATCTGGACTAGAAGTATGTGGAGGTTGTACTTTCTTGTCAAACGTTGTCACGAGTTACGAGAACCAATACTTCTTGTTGGTGAAACTGGCGGTGGAAAGACAACTGTCTGTCAGCTGCTGAGCTCGGTACTGGGGTCAACATTGCGTATTTTGAATTGTCATCAGTACACAGAAACATCTGACTTTATTGGGGTCAGTTATTGCTCATATACATATCCCTTATCTCAATCATATTGCTTGTTTTTCTGGAGCATTTACTGTTTTGGAAGTCTAATGATCTTCAAATGTTTACTGATGTACTGTTTAACAGGGGTTCTATCCTGTTCGAGATAGATCAAGACTGATGTCTGAATTCAAACATCTAATTGAACAGTTGAGGATGTCAAAGGTTTTAATCCACTTCACTGGGGACTCAGTATGTACTTTTATTGATCACAAAATGGGGCAAGTTTATATTATACTACTATTTATGATTGGATACTCATGCCTTTTCATGCATGCTTTGGTTGTAGGCTATTTCTTCAGATATTGATCAGGCCTCTTCCACTCTTAATAAGTTGGCTGCAATAATCAAATGTTACAGAGAAGGTCAGGTTTCATGTGCTGATGTTACTCCGGAAGATCTTGATAGTCTTGAGAGGTTGATGCTGGATGTCACCCAGCTGCACCAAAGGTGGCAAACTATCTTTATGTGGCATGATGGCCCTCTTCTGCAAGCGATGAAGGATGGCAGTCTATTTCTTGTGGATGAAATTTCCTTGGCTGATGATAGTGTACTGGAAAGATTGAATGGTGTTTTGGAGCCAGAAAGAAAATTGGTAGGTTATCCCTTTTCCGGAACATTGTTTTCATGCATCCTGAGGTCGTTTCATTTTTTACTGCTAATGTTGCTTGTGTTATAATCCTATTAGCTGGCCGCTAACACTAGGGTTTCTTTTGGTATTTTTAGATACTGGTTAATTTGAATAACAAAATGTGGTCTTCATCATTAGCTTTGATTTACTACAGATTATCTCTAGTTGTTATGTGGTGGTGGTTGGAAATCAAAGTTTTATAATCTGTTAAGAGATGTTTGAAAGGAGGCAAACAAATAAGAATACTGAGTGATTTTTGTCTAATAACCATAATTTTTTCACGGTAGAGGCAGAAATGCCAATTTATGAAGCGATAAAATAGGATGGAGAACTTAATATTGTAGAATTTTTTACTGGCACTTTCCTGCTACTTATGCATGCTAAGTGTTTAATCAATTGTGTAGGTAGCATTACTTTTCATGGCATGTTAATTGTGTACCTACTTGCTTTTTATCATTTTATGACCTTCTCTTTAATTTTCATGGCTGCCTGCAATATGATTAAATGTTGTACTCTTGGTTGACACTGTTTCCCTTTTGCAGAGTCTCGCTGAGAAAGGAGGATCTGTTCTGGAAAATATTACTGCTCATGAAAATTTTTTTGTTCTGGCGACAATGAATCCTGGTGGTGATTATGGTAAGAAGGAATTATCTCCTGCTCTTCGTAACCGGTTCACTGAGATATGGGTGCCTCCTGTTAGCGATCTTGAGGAGCTTAGAAACATTGCTTTGCGGAGGTATGTGTATTTAGGAAACATGTTCATTGAGGAAGTTCATACAGATGTAGTCTCTTGCATAATCTTAGTCTATCTTTTACACCTTTGCAGAATTGCCAACTCAGAACTTCTATTTTTGGCGGATCCTATGCTAAGTTTCTGGGAGGTGAGTTCTATTTTCCTCATTTTTTTTTGTTGTAGTTTATTTGTTTATTTTTGACATATTGAGAAACTGGTGACTTATAACGATAAGCTTCCTTTCATCATTGTTGCCTCTACGTTCCTGTTGTTATATGAACCTGCTATTGAGTATCTGCATGCGTGAATCTGTGGTTGTTTACCACAGATGTTTTATTCTTTTTAACTTTTGAGCACTAATGCGGCAGCAGTAGCCAAGAAAATTTCATCTTTTCTGTGATTTTGTGGTGACTGAAGCAGTGATGGTTATTCTTGTTTATGGTTTCTGTTATTTCACTGGATAAGCGTGATTCACTTGCATTGTTATTTGCTCTTCTTTACAGTGGTTCAGCCATTTACAAACAGGAAGAACACTTACTGTGAGAGATCTCTTGTCCTGGGTTGCCTTCATTAACGTGACAGAGAGAAGTTTAGAGCCTACTTATGCATTTCTTCATGGAGTTTTTCTTATTTTGCTTGATGGACTCAGTTTAGGTACTTGCTTACTTCACTGTATTCTTGTTTTGTGTGATTTTTTTGCATTGCAAAGATAGGTTGTATCCAAATTGATCTTCATGATCAACTTTTTACATCTTTGGTTTTGTAGTTTGAGTTGTACTGAAGTATTATATTAGGTTATTATCTTGATTTGATTTTAGAATTTTATGTTCAGTAATTCATTCTTCAAATGGATGCTACCTTGAAACTTGCCCCTGATAATTTGTCCTTTTCTGTTACACTTACATTTAATTAATGATCCATCAAGCTGGAATGTAGCAACACTGAATACTGTTTTTATGTCATGATGGTAATGTTTATTCATATAAGCAGCCGATCCTTGTTGTTACATATGCCTTTTAGTGGAACATTTTGTTCTTATTCTTATCTGATGTTGTTTTCTTTCTGCATGTTTCTTAGGGACTGGTATGTCCAAAAGGGATGCCGATGAGCTGAGGAATAGATGCTTGAATTTTCTTTTGGAACAACTAAAGGTATGTTTCCTTGTATACGTTTGTGCTTGTTACTATCGCCTGAGACGGTTGACATGATCACTTCAAAATATCTGCTATCCGTAGCTTCTATCTAAAAAAGTTGCCCTATATCTGTTTTGTGTAGGGGTATTAGATGTAACTGTTGTTTATTCTATTCTTTTGAATCTTACCAATTTTCATATAGGATAAAGTTGGCTTCTTAGAGTTTTTTGGACTTCAATTTCAAAACAACTTTGAGATTTTCTTTTTCTTCATTCATAGAAGAAAAGAGTGCTGTTTCAGCTTAAGTTTGTTGCTCTTATTTGATTTATTTTCTTCTTTTTCTTTTTAATTTTAAATTTTTGATATTTTGAGGTTGATAGCTGGTTTACTGTTACTAGTAAGTAATCTTCATTGCTATTATTATGATTTATCTCTTGTTTCTTCCTTTTCTCATTAAAAAATAAATCTTACCAATTTTCATGAGAAGTCACCGTTCCCATCTTTAATTTACTTACTATGATATTCATACTTGCGTTTATGGATTTGGATTTTGATGTGTGCTAAGATTTGTTTGGGCCTGCAAATGAGGGAAGTACGTTGAATTTTTGTTCAATACATGAAGTCACTACGAACTCTGTACCGCAATTGATATTTAGCAAAAGTTCCTTTCTGTTTTCCAGTTTTCTTGTATTCTTCTTGTTCGCTGCTTTTTTTTTTTTTTCTGTATGTTTCTTGCTACGTCTATTTCCGTAATCAACATTATTCTATTTTCTCATCTCAACGTATCTTATTTTGAAATTTGGTGTAATATGAATTGCTTCCTGGAATTGTACACCACCACTTATTTAATATTTAATGCCTTTTCTTGAATAAGACATATAAAGCTTTTATCTATCTATTTGTTTACATCAAATAACAGTTATGCAACTGGTCTTTTAGCTTTAACATTTTGTATATCTTTTCTGGTGCACATTTTATTGAATATTTTGGGCATATTTCTGTTACTTTATTTGAATTTCTATAGAATAGTATATTATATTTGATGATTTTCTTTTTGCTGCTACAGGTGGAAGACAACAACCTACTATATGCAAAACTTTCGGCTTTGGAAAATTATGGATGGGGTGATATTGGGACGCATGTTGATATGCCACGCGGTGACGATATGCAATGTGACAATATTTTCGGAATCCATCCATTCTACATTGATAAAGGTGATCTTACTATTTTTCTTTTTCAAGTGTTAGGTTGTTTCTGAGACATACCACTGGAAACTTATTAGTGTTTTAACAATTTTGAACAGATGGACCTCTGTTCCATCTTATTGTTTCTTACCTCCTGTATAGAAATAAAACTAAACTGTTTCTCGTGAGAAATGAACTTGTGATCTTTTTTTTGGACAAAGTAGAAATATGATGGTCCTGTAGGACTTGTCCATCTTTTCTTTCTTTTACCTATGTTTATTTCAACGGGGCTAGTGCCTGTAAAAGTTTTTATTCTAACATCCACAATAGATAACCATGTAACATGTAGTCTGTATCTATAGGTTATGAAAAGATTGAGGCTGGAGGTTTTGAATTTTGGGCACCAACAACACGTAGAAATGCCTTGCGAGTGATGCGAGCTATGCAGCTTTCCAAGCCTGGTCTGTCTTTTTTCAGTGCTGATGATCTTCTTCTCCCACCCCCTCCTCTCTCTCTCTTTCATTTCACCTTGGTGTTATACTGTTAAATGATCTTTGGTCGTCGAATGTGTTACAGTGTTGCTTGAAGGCAGCCCAGGTGTTGGGAAAACAAGTCTAATTGTTGCCTTGGGGAAATATTCTGGGCATAAAGTCATACGCATAAACTTATCTGAGCAGGTTGCTGTTTCTGTTTGTGTCTGTCTTTTTTCTTTCTACTCCTATATAATTCTCCTTTATCCTCATTTCCTTTTTCATAACCTTCTAACTTCACACGGTAATGGTTAATTGTGTTTTTGGTACAGACTGACATAATGGATTTGTTAGGATCAGACTTGCCTGTTGAGAGCGATGAAGGAATGAAGTTTGCGTGGTCTGATGGTATCCTGCTGCAGGTTAAGTTATTTTATCTAAAAGTTTTTCTCTTGTTCACTTACAACAGTTACTGAATACTTGTGTTCTTTGTGGCAGGCTATAAAGGAGGGTTGTTGGGTGTTGCTAGATGAGCTTAATCTTGCACCACAGTCAGTCTTAGAGGTACCGTCTAACCCTCTTTTTTTATGATATTAACTGCTTTCTGATTTTGATGCTTTTCCTTTCCCCTTTTTTCCTTAAAGCTACTGCTTCTCAATATCTTTTCATACAAGATGACGTTAGTAATCAATTTCCATTTTTAATAGGGTTTGAATGCTATTTTGGATCATCGTGGGGAGGTCTTTATTCCGGAGCTTGGTCTTACTTTTAGGTGTCCGCCATCTTTCAGAGTTTTTGCTTGTCAAAACCCTTCTTGTCAGGGTGGTGGTAGGAAAGGCCTTCCAAGGTCCTTTTTGAATCGTTTCACCAAGGTTAGTTTGTTGTATTGTTTTTGAAGCTATGGATATATTATGTTTATGAAACTGGATGATGGACCTGGTGTTAAATGAAATGATCAATTGCTATTTTTCTTTGTTACTGGGTTTAGGTATATGTGGATGAGTTAGTGGAGGATGATTATCTATTTATTTCTAGCTCGCTTTATCCATCAATTCCAAGACCTATGCTCTCGAAGCTTGTTTTATTCAATAAACGGTTACATGAAGAGACCATGGTATATCACAAGTTTGCTCAGGATGGTTCACCCTGGGAGTTTAATCTCCGTGATGTAATTAGGTCATGCCAGATCATAGAAGGTTTGATAGATTTTTCTAGCTTGCAATTAGTTATTGTCTATTCTTTATTTTATTATTTTATAAATAATACTTTAACTCCGAATTATTATGTTAAATCAGGTTCACCTGATAAGGTGAAAGTTGATTCTTTTCTCGATATCCTGTATCTTCAAAGAATGCGTACTGCTGCTGACCGCAGAGAAGTTATAAAGCTTTATGAACAGGTTTTTGGGATGAAACCATTTATAAATCCTTACCCAAGAGTGCATCTCAATCGTCGATACTTAATTGTGGGGAACACAGCTATTAAAAGAAATTATATTCAGTCGTCTAAAGTTTCAAATAGTCAGCTGAAAATTCTGCCTAGTGTTCGTCATAGCTTGGAAGCTGCTGCATACTGTGTAAATCAACAATGGTTATGTATTTTGATTGGGCCACCCTCATCTGGAAAGACATCATTGATAAGGTTACTTGCTCAGCTAACTGGCAATGCACTAAATGAGTTAAATCTCTCATCTGCTACTGACATATCTGAGTTACTTGGATGCTTTGAGCAATATAATGCATTCCGCAATTTTCGCTTGATTGTTGCTCAAGTTGAGACCTACGTTAATGAGTACTGCAGTTTGCAATTGGAGTCATCGTTGGAGGTAATTATCAATGGAAAAAAAGATTTAATTTCCAGGTGGCTTTGTTTCTCATCTAGTGTGGATTTCACTCTTATGTCAAGTTCGCCCTCTGCGTACACAGAGAATTGGATGAGTATTGGAAACTCTCTTTTTTTGTTGGTTGATATTGTTGAAAAGCTGAGGTTGGATCTGGAGAATAATGATTTACCTCTTTCCTGGTCAAGTAAAGAACTGGACAGAGCAAAGAAGACAATATTAAAGTTGCAAGATAACCTGAAACATTTCCAATCTGCCAAGTTTGAATGGGTTACTGGCTTACTGATAAAGGCCATAGAGAATGGAGAATGGATAGTGCTAGAGAATGCTAATCTTTGTAATCCCACAGTAAGTTAAATATTCTTAGAACTGTTAAGACTTTTATCTTCCTAAATCCTTTCATAATATGTTTCCTAAATAATTCGTGCCGCTGATTGAATTCCATTTTTCACTGCTAGGTCCTTGATAGAATTAATTCCTTGGTGGAGCCATCTGGTACAATTACAGTCAATGAGTGTGGGACTGTTGATGGGAAACCAGTCATTCTCCAACCGCACCCAAATTTTCGAATGTTTCTTACCATAAATCCAGGCTATGGTGAAGTGTCCCGGGCAATGAGAAACAGAGGGGTTGAAATATATATGATGCCTTCTTATTGGCTATTTGACGAAGGAATTGGATTCACCTTTGAGGACCATGAACTAAAAGATGTGGAGAGGTTTCTTGTTCTATCTGGTATTCCTTCCAGTAAACTGGTTGAATCAATGTCTAAAGCACATGTCTATGCTAGAGTTGAAGGTTTGCGTTTTAATAAATCAATTACATATCTTGAGCTTGCTCGTTGGGTGCAGTTATTTCAGCAGCTTCTGATGAATGGCAATCAGCCTATGTGGAGCCTCCAAATAAGTTGGGAGCATACATATCTTTCTTCTTTAGGCGACTGTAAAGGAGAAAATATAATTAACCATGTCAATAATGCTTATTTATCGATGATTGAATATTCTGAATTTGATTCACCATTTGGGTGTTCTTTGTCTATGCCTGGAGGATGGCCTATGCCTTTGAAGTTAAGGGATTTTGTATGGTATTCAGAAGAGGCATCCGTCAGACAGAATTGTATGTATCTGGAGTTTCTTGGGGCTCAATATGCTTCTTGTGAATTTCAAAATTGCTGGAATGGCAGGCCCATGGAGCATACTTTGACTGCTAGTAATTGTGCAATGACTTACCTGATGAATGTAAAGATGCTACGCAGCATCATGTTTCCCAAGGTTTTGAACAGGACGATTTCACCGGCTGGTGGAAAGAGAGAATATAACTCAATTTTGGTTAATAAAATGTTATTGTTTGCTGCCAACTGGACGATTGAACAAGCAACAGAAAGTAATTTTCAGTTGCATCTTCTATGGTTTAGATGGATTAATTCTCAATTGCTGCCCTACTGTCAGTTTCTCAGCTCTTTTCTGACTTCACTCAAAACAGAGTTGGAGGACCAAATTTGGAAAGATATATTTCGCCTCCACAGGGAGCTTATATCTCTTCGTCGAGTCGATTTAGACTCTCATCCAATTCCAGTGCTTTCGATGGAGTTAGTTGATTTAACCGCATCAGATAATATGTCAAAGATGCAGAGTAAACTACTCTGTAATGCTCTTAACTGTGTGGACCTTTTGAGGCGTATTTATCAACAGTGGAATGCTGAGAATGAGTATGACTACACTGATGAAGCTCTGTATTTCCAGCCTTTTTTATATGCCCTGAAAATTTTAGAGAAGCAGGTCCTAAAGTTGTTAGCTAAGTTTCCTTCCTTCAATAAGCTGCTGAAATTAGTCACTGATCTTCTTGAAGATCACGTACTATTTTGGAACAGTGTTACCTCATCCCAATTTGAGTTCTTGCTTATTTCATGGCGTTCTTTGATGAAGGATGCGAGAAAATTGCGCGACTTTTGTCCAAGAGAAGTTGAGAACGTCCTGGTAATCTATCCATTAAATGAACTAGTACATGCTTTTATTTTTTGTTTTTGTAATTGAATTTAAATCATCTTGCTTTACTAATTATTGTGTAGATAGAGGGCGAGAATCTTGGTAAAGTGTCATCTTGGCACTTTCATTTGGAAGGGTCTTTACTATGGGTTCATGGTGGTCATCCGATTTTGCCTCGATCTGCTAAGTTATATCATCTACAGCATCAGCTTCTAAAGTTGATTGAATCTGTTTCGCAAAAGCAAGGTATGATCTTGATATTCTGATTCTCAAATTCCCATGGCAACTAAGATGTAATATCCTTTTCTTTCAATCATATGGCATAAATAATTTTTGAACATATTTTGTGCTACAGTGAATGATTCTCTTGTTGACATCATTGCATCTTCCAATCCTGAATATCGCTCCCTGGCATTGCAAGGTAGAGCTTTTTTCTTAACATCATTATATGGTGGTTTGTAGTTATTACATAATGTTCAGGTGTGATTATGTTGGCTAAAGAAAGCAATTATGATTTGACTCAGAAGTTTTGATTTGCCCAAGTGACAAAAAACAGTTATTTTTGGTGGTCTTTTGTCTTTTCTTTTTTGGATTTATAGTGTGTTAGGATTTAACTTATGTAAATTCTCTCTCTTGCTCTCTCGATATTGTCATGTTGTTTTTTGCGGAACATATAAAGAGGAGCAGAAGAAATTTTTGAAAATTTCAGGAAGAGGCTAATTAGGAAAGGCTAAAAGTAGTCTGCTTTGCTGTTGATAATTATCCCACAAACAAATGAATTGTACAGTACAAAATAACATAAAAGTGGACTCATTAAAAAACAGATATGACCTTCTCAACAATTCATGTAAGAATGAATAGAGGAAAAACTTATTAATATACTATCTATTGGAAAAGATTTTATGAGCGTCAATATGGGACCTAACTACCCATGAATGCACGGGGTGGAACAGACTGTTGATTTGATGATTTTTTTCTTTATGTGAAATTGTTTTAGGTGTTTTTAACTCCTATTATTGTGCTCAATTTTTTAGGTCTTTGTATGTCATCATATATTGCATGCAAATGCAATGAAAATGATCTCCATATTGCACTGCAGTTGGAGCAGATGTATCAGGTTAGTGCCCCTTTTGTTTCCGAATTTTGGTATTATCTTGGTGGGTGATATTTTTGTACTAAGGAACTATTTGAATCTTCTCAGATGCTTATGAAGAGGTTTGGATATGAAAAATGCAAACTAGAAGCAAATTTGGGGCAGGATCAGCTATGTGATTCAGATTTATCTTCTTGTTGTGTTTTCCGTATGGAAATATTGTGTAAAAAGCCTGTGTATGACAGTTGGTTGGACACGCTTCCTATAAACAATGATGCAAGTTGGTTCCTGGACATGGAATTACTTCAAGAGCTTTCTTCGAACCTTGTTATTGATCACAAAGAATTGCAGTTGGTTAGATCAGTCAGCCTTCTTATGCTCTTTCTTTTAATTTTTCTATTTATTGATGACCTTTTGTGATTACACCTGTGTATTCTAACTGACTGTTTATGATGTTAGTGCTTTAGAAGAAAGCCTACTAATATCTTGGTTTAGAATGGATAAGTGGGTATCTAAGCTTATATCATAATTGTCTCATGGTGCTTTGGTAATTTGATTGACTTCTGTCTTGGTGGTATTAATCAAAGGACTATGTAATTGCTAGAGGCTGAATTTAGACTTTGATCTGTTGGTCTCAATGTGCATGAATGGGTACAAGATTGAGATTTCATGAGTTAGTTCTCTCATTTTATGCTTTGTTTCTGATTTCCAATAACAGGCATTAGGCAGAGTATCTCACCTTCTGGAATTTGCACTAAAATATTCATTGAACTCCTCGACAAGACCACCTCAAACTTTTGTACCACATCAAAAACTATTGTGGACTCTAGATGCATGGATGTCGATGGATGCAGGTGATTATCATTCCACGTCAATGTGTGAGCCAGCATTTTGATTAATATGCTAATAATATGTAATTTGTTGAGTATCAGTGAATGTGAAAGTTGCCAGTTTTGTTCTTGAGATGCGGTTCTGGTGGCATTCATTTTTGTGGAGCTACCATCCTACTTCATTGATGGTATGTATATTAAACTAGGTATTGTATTATTTGAAGAATATGCTGGTTATTTATGTTTAGGGGATGCCATGTCATGATTTGCTTTTGTTATATAGAGCTTCTCAAAGACAGGCAACCACAACATTCTGCTTCCTTTGCTGCTCGTTCAGCCTGTGAAAACAGTAGTTGTCTTCCATATTCTGTAAGACAAATACTATGTTATTGTTTTAATCTTCTTGGTTTTCTGATATTTATTTGTTTTAGATCGGAAAATGGATGAATTGGATGAGAGATATTTGCATAATTGTGCACTACTTAGTTATATGTTGATGTATGTAGGCTAGAACTATTGGTACTCTGATAAATTGTCTCTGAATGATATTATACCAGATCATATTTCACATGAAGCATTGGCATTTTATTCACTTCCCTATTTCCAAAAAATGTTATAAAAAATAATGGTTGAGAAACTGAAGCTAAATCTTGTGATGGAATGTTTCCATTTTATGATGTTAGATGCATTCTAAATTTCTTTTCTTTTTGCCCACGTTCAGACAAAGTATATTTGCCATCAAAGATTATTCTCTGTACTGCTTGAAGTTCAAAGTTGCTTCACGTAGTCTTTGGGAAAGTCCTCCACCACCAAAAAGTTTACCTGGTTCTCTCTTATCTATGGCTCGTTCGTTTTTCCATCAGGTATTGTGCATTTTGTGAATTCTTTTTTTTTTTTTCACTAATCAAAGTTTTAACATTAGGATGATCCCAGGTTATATATGCACACAAAAAATCATTTGACGCTGGAAAATTTGCTGAAATCAAGTCCATGAATTTTGCCTTTGAGAAAGGCATGATTACAGTACGTGTTGCCTCTTAGCTTTAAATTACTGTTTCTTGTGGGTAAAAGGAAACTATTGTTATTATTCCCATATGATAGATACTTTTTGCTTTTTATTTTTTTAATGCTGTCAGTTTGAAATGCTTCATGGTTGGCGCTCCTCTCAGACCCCAACTGTATCATAATTGTCATTGTTCAGCATTTTAATTGCATTTTTCTCTTTGGCAGGAAGATAACATCCATCATTTGTGTTCACTTATTGCGTCTTCAAGCCATCAGAGATTGAAATCTTTGCTCCATTTATTAATTGAGCCCCTGCTAAGAGAACTTTATCTTCACTGCCCTACAACTAGTGGTGATGTGTTTATTGCTTATGTTGTTCTTACTAATTCATGAATGCATCGTAGTCTCATTTTCCTTCAAAGAAAAACTAAAATGGAATATAATTCTAATCCCTAATTTATTTTTTGTTTTTGGGTTTTAGGTTTCCATTCCAATCTGGGTTTTGCATGGTTACGGATTGGGGCATTACGTTTTCATCTCTTGCTCAGCTGTGACGACTTGGATCCTGCAATGAAATACTCTTGGAAATGCTCACAATTAGAAGAAAAGATTTCATTGCTTGAACTTGAAATTAAGGTTTCATTCTTTTTGTATAGATGATTTAGTTTTTGGCATTCTGTATCATTTTCGATGTGGTGATCAACATTTGGTGTCTGTTTAGATACATAGAAGTATAACTTGTACAGTTGAGCTTAGTTGCTGCCATAAGTTTCCTTTCCTGTTTTCTAAGATTTCCAATCCAACATGTGCTACTGGGCTCTTTTTAGGTGCGGCAAGAATGTGACTTTTTGGCTGGTTGGTCTCCCTCAAGAGAAGCTGACAAAAAAAGAGCAGCTGCGCTACAAATGCTTGAAGTTGAGCATAAGAGACTGCAAAGAAAGGTTTGAAAACTTGGAATTTGTAGCATGCAGTTGCGTGTATGTTCTAGCATCTTGACAATTGTAACTATCATCATATTATCCTTTTTGATAACAATTTTCAATAGATGGAAGCACCTTTTATTTCTCATCAGACATAACTATATTGATGTACCATTTTTGTCTTCCATCCTTTTGGTGGATTAATATATTAATAACTGCTTTTTATTTTCTTTTTGATATTTCTAAAACCATCCCTTTTGCACCCAGATTGTTTTCCGACCTGATCCGCTGAAATTCAAGGCATTAAGAAACGAATGCAATGAGTTCCTTGAACTTGTTAATTCTTCATTGAATTTGGCGGCTAATATTGCAGCCATGGACTTGCAACAGGCCATTCAGCAAGTGTGCAACTGGCAGGTATAATTAGTGACATAACTCAATATAATCTTTTGTGGAATACTTTTAGGTTAGTTTACCGTCTTATGTGAATCATCTGCAATCTGGAGTTCTCAGGAAACTGCATCCAGTTTTATTAATCGATTGTCAGAAGAATACCCTGAGTTTGTTGATCTAGCTCAACCAGTACAAGTTGCTGTATACGAAATGAAATTGGGTTTATCTATTGTGTTGTCAAGCACCTTGCAGAAAGTATTTCTCGAAAGAATTGAGGATGATGCTGATAGAGTCATGGTAATCGAGATGTTTTCTGTTATATAATTTTTTTTCTTCATTCAGAACTCAACTTTTATGCTTTCACATTTTGTTTGTTTGATCTAATGGCTGTTGGATTGTCTCTTAGGGCACAATTTATTCGTTTATGAGATTCCCCAGGGCCTATGAATTTGATTCAAATCCAATTAACCTTATGAATGAGCTGCCAGAATATTGCTCCCCTCATTTAGATTTGCTTCCAAGCCTCCAGGCAATGGATATAAGTTTTCTGGAAAAGTTGGTCACATCTTCAAGCGACATGAATGCTGCAGAAGTAATTTGCCTGTCTTAACTAAATTTTTTGCAATGAATTAATTTTCTTTACTATTCTTTCATTCTACTATTTCCTTTCTACATAGTCACTGTCCCTAAAATGCTTCTTCATTTTCACAGGGTTCTGTCTTGCAACTGAGAGCTGCTGTTCGTCAAAGTATTCTTATTCGTGTTGCACATTCTGTAGCTAATGCGCGACTGATGGATAGGGCCTCTTTCATGGTTGTCGTCTTTCCTTCGATGACTTGAATTTTAAGTGTACGTGCATAAGATTGTTTTCTGATGTTATAACATCTGTTTTGGATCAGTTACTGGATAAAACATTCTCTGATTTCACAAGCATTTGGATGAATATGAAAGACGAAGTAAAAACCAAAGAAAGTCATGATACTCAACAGTACAAATTCAGGCCTCGTGCATTTAAGATTGATAGAGTTTTTGAAGTTGACAAGTCGACTCTACGAAAGTTCTTTTCGGATGATGCTTTCTCAGAATGGGAAGTGCTGCTTTCTGAAGAAGAAGTTTCTGAAAAGGTGATGTTTCTGCAGTAGATGCAAACTTGTTTTGACAATCTATCTTTCCTTATATTGTTGCTGTCCAACTTCATGTTTTGACAAATGCTTATTACATTCAGGTGGAAACTGGCAATGAACAAGAAAGTTTGGAGGAAGAATGGAATCTCATGCAGGAATGTATTCTGGATAACATTGTCAATGTACATAATCAATTATTTGGGTCTACGGATCTTGTCTTGAGTGTAAGTGATCTTTTTTCTTGTTCCGTAATCTACATGCATCATCTACTTTCTTTGAAAGTGTCCTAATTACTTGTTTCAGGTGATTTGATTTTGGTGAAAATACAGGATTGATTGCAAGAGGCTGTGTTTTGAAAAATAAGCAAAATTACATATCATTTACCTTGCTGTGATTATATCACTGTAGAGTAGTTGTCATGCATAATAAATGAAAAGTATCAGACTGGGTTCTCTTTATTTTAGGTTTTTAGTATTTACACTTCAGAGATTTGTATGTATGCTTCATTTATTTATTCTCTCTCCAGTCCGGGATCTTCAGAATCTCTGATGCAGACAGATTGCTTTCATTCACTGATTCTTATATGCTTGGAGTGGAAATGATTAAAGGTGATCACCAAATTTGCTTTTTTAGTAAATAGTTCACAGTTTGTTAAATGATGTAGAAAAACTGTATCTACCCTGAGTTTATTGCAGGTTTGGAAGGTCAATTTTCTTCTACTTTGGATGCCAAACTTGTACCAGAGCATTTACTACGCATTTGTTTGGAGTATGAGAAGAAATTTGTTTCATCTCATGAGTCAGCTAGCAAATACAACTTTTATAAGGTTTTGCAAACTTCATCACCTTGCCATGACAAGAATATCATCATTTTAGTATTAATTTCGTTATATTTTAATTTTCCTTATTTCTCTATAACAACTTCGTATAGGATTCAAATGCTTCTGTGATGGCGAAAATGGTGAAGTTAATTACAACACTTCAGCAGCGAGTTCTTGCACTTTTAAGTGAGTGGGAACAGCATGCTGGTCTACAGAAGATCTTGGATGTGATTAAAATGCTGTTGGCAATTCCTCTTATAACTCCTCTTTCGAAGGTAGTGAATTGAATATGGCTAATTATTCTACTATTACATGACATGATATGTAGAGAATGTTCTCTGAAAGAAATTTTTGGCAATAAAAGGTCTAATCATGGTAAAGACCGGTCCGCATGGTGGTGCAAACAGATATAAGAGAGTGATTTGTGCTCCTTCAATATTTATAAAAATATATCGTCCTCTCTTTCTTGAGAAAACTGAATTTTTTTGTTTTTTGTTTTGTGAAGCCTCTATCGGGGTTGCAAATTCTACTTAACCAGGTTCAATTGTTACAGGAAAATGGCATGAAATTTCCTCCTCCTGGTTCGTTAATTTCTTATTTTTTTTCTTATTTTTTGCTGTTGCATTTTCATATCTATTGACTTTATTTTTGTTTCAGATCTGCTGGAACCCATTACCGCCCTGGTGAATTCTTGGCAAAAGATGGAGTTTGAATCTTGGCCTGCAATGCTTGATGAGGTGCAGGATCAATATGAGAAAAATGCCAGCAAGGTAATAGCAACTTCGCTTTATAAATAATTGTTCTTTTCTACCTAATGCTGGTTGAGGGAAAACATTGACTATCTATGTAGAAACAAGATTATTGAAAGGTTAATTTAACTTTGGCTCATCATACGAACGAAGGAAAAATCATATACAGTAAGCCCAAACTTGTAACTAGACTTGTTCAATTGAACTTCTTGCTATTAATAAAAATAAAACTTAAAAAACTAACAGCAAATATTGATGTAATGTTGAACTGGAAAACTAGATCCTTTATTTGAAGAGACTGGATCTTCAAAACTCTCTCTCTCTCTCTCTCTTTCTCTCTCTCTCTCTTCCTTGACCTTTCAAGTTATATTATTTTCGTTGCAGTTGTGGTTTCCTCTATTTTCAGTTCTTCAACATACATATTCCAATGATATTGCTGGATATAATCAGTCTAGAATCCAAAGGCAAGTGATCATCTATCTTGTGGCTCAATCTGAGTTTGAAGTGATTAATGGAGTGTCTTAACACAAATGGAGATGGATATTGCAGTTTGGAGGAGTTTATTCAAACATCCAGCATTGGTGAATTTAGAAAACGGTTGCTACTTCTTTTTTCTTTTCTCGGTCAATTTGTGATTGGTAGATCCCTGGGAACGTATTCAAGGTAAGATATGATATAACTGCTGGATTCAGCTAATCTTTGTCCCCTTCTTTTGTTTGAATGGGAAATAACATTCCAACGAGCTGACTTTTTACTACTTCCTGGGGGGATTAGTTCATCATTCTCACTTAATGTTTCTTTTAATCATATTGTCATGATCAAAATGTTCTGATTTATTATAAATCATGCAGTCCTTGGCAGGAGGAAATTCTAAAGATACTATACAATGTTTTTGGATACTATGTGCAATTTTTGCCAGTGTGAGTTTGCTGTGAACAATTTCATATTCACTATTTATATCTTGGTTTGGAATTTGCTAACATTTTATTTATTCAGAATACATGAGTATATAGGAAATAGTAGGAAAAGTATTGAGAAACAAGTGGAAGAGCTGTTCAAGCTGTGTCGGTGGGAGCATTGTATGTCTGTTGAAAGTTTGAGAAGGACCCGACAGAAGCTCAGAAAGCTCGTCCAAAAGTACACTGTAAGTGGAATTTTTATATCATCTTCAAATGGTGGCATTGTGATAAGGCTCAAACCCAGGAAGTGAACAGAAAGCTCTTTTTTCATTTTCCTCTTAACTCATGATTATGAACTAATGTTTACTAAAGTTTTGAAAATCTAAGTGTTACCTTGTTTTGGACTTCTTGTAAATGATTGGCTTCATTCAATATATTTCGTCTGATAGTTTACCAACATGTTATTATTTTAATATGAGACACTGAACTGAGTAATATGTTTTGCATGCAATCAGAAGTAACTCTATGTCAATTATTGACTTGTTGAACAGGAAGTGCTGCAACAACCGGCAATGCTTGTCCTTAACCAAGAAATGACACAAAAAGGATTGAAAATTCTCTCATTACAAGATCTAAAGGTTCCTACTAATATCTCAGATGGGAGTGAGAATTTGCTGAGTGCGGTTTTAGATCTGCCTCAGTTTATCGATGAAGAGAGGTCAAATAATTTGTCCATTATATGCTTCTTAATTTTAGGGCATCCTTGTGATCTCTGTTTTGAACTTCAGTTTAATGTTTAAGGTATAGGTGTATGTGGTACAGCAACTGGAGAACCAAGGTTGGAGACACACTCAAAAATGTTCAGCTTGAAAGTACACCAGAATTATGCTCTCTCAATGCTAAAGGTTTTTCCCCTTTTAGTGTGTTTATTTTTTTATTAGATTCCCTTTATTATTTCCTTTTATTTATGTCTCACTTTATTAGTTACAAAGGTTTTAAGAACTTACAAATTTTATAGGTATTGCAAATGACACTATGCAATTTTTAGCGTCCCAGTCTGGGAACCACTTATATGCTGAAGAGTGGAAGGGATTATGGCAAACACTTGAAAATATATGTAGATCTGCAATGAATTGTAGTTGTCTTTGGAAGGATGTAAAGACAAATGTGGGGAAGAAGAGAGCCTTTTCTGAACTTCTAAAGCTGTTAGAAAGCAGTGGGTTGCAGAAGCATAAGTTTGAAACTATGAAGGTAATATAAATTTTTTGCCATCTTCTTCTAATCGTAGATTGTATACACTAAACGTTATTTCTCTTGATGATTGGCTCTTGACAGATATCGAGTCACTTGAATTGGTTTCTTCAGCCATCATATGCTGCACAGCATCTGCTTCTGGCTCCTAGTAGACTATCTCATCCAGCTGCTAGTGTTCCTGCCGCCAGTGAAATTCAGAGTTCGCCTGATGGGACATTAGATACTGAGTGGAAAGCAACAAATGAATTCTACTTCAAAAGTTTGGCATCAGTACAGCTACTACAACAAATATGCCTGAAACATCATCAAGATTTTACATCTGAGCAGGTAGATCACCTTGGCTACACAGTGATCTCACTTTGGATGATTGAGGCATGAATGTATCTTTTTATCATGTTTTATGAGATGCAATTCCGCATCTGCTGACCCGATTCTATGCTAGCAACTAAATAATTTGCTCATTCATAAATATGAGTTTATAGCCCATCACTCTTAAATATGAGTTGACATTCTTGTTTTTTAATTCTTGGTTTATGCAGACAAGTAGGTCAATCTCTTTTCTCAACCATTTTATAGTCATACAACAGATGCAACGGGATGCTGCCTATGGTTTTGCTAAGCATTTGAAGCAATTACATGAATGTGTATCCACTTTTGAGAGCTTGTATCCATATTCCACCTTCTTTGATGAGAGAATTGGTAATGAGTGTTCTTTTGCACAAAGTCAACATGACACCCTTAAGTGTGTATGGCAGCAAAAGGTTAGCTCTTGCTTCTAATTTTTATTTTGTGCGTGTTTTGCTTTACCGAATCTTGAGTTCATGTTTTTTTCTATTAATTTTGCAGCAACTATTTGATAGTTTGTACTCCTTGTTGGTTGAAGAGTCACTGTTGGTGAGAACTGTTGAAAGCACCCATTTAAATGATTGTCAAAATGTCAGAGTTGCAGCGCATAGGATTCTTTCTTTCAATGAGAATTTTTTTCCTGTTATAAGGAGATCTAAGGTGCTATATACATTCATAGTTTTGTTTTCCTTACAATCTCATGCTAGCCATGCTTATTTCCATGGAAACTCTATTGCAGGAGTCATTAGATAACTATCTTCTTGGCCCTGGTGGAGCTATAACTGTTGTGACTGGTTCCTTCCATCCTATTATTTCAAAAGAAATTGAGTTGTTGGTACTTCAGAACTTCCAGGTTATTAATGAGTTTGAGGAGCACCTCTCTACTTTCCATAAGGAAGATTTGGTTGGAAGCTCAGTCATAGAGACTCTTCTTAGTCACTTTGATGGTTTGTTAAAGAAGGTATCCTTGATTTTCTAAATGCATTCATTGACTATTTGCTAGTGCTTTGATTTACTGCCAGTAGTCCAATTCACCATAATATTTTAGTATGTTGTACAAATTTTGTGGTAACCTATCAGTCTGGCATCTGGCAGTGGATTTTTGAAGTTAACATTTAAATATTTGCAGGGTAAACTGATGGCTGAACAGTTCAATTCTGCCCTAGAAACCAAACAAGAAGCAAAAAATTCATATGAAGAAGCCAGTTATACCAATGGGAATTGTTCTGAATTTGAAGCTCAGTTTGGTGGATCCATAACTAGGATATATGCAACTATTATGGATATGTTGCAAAAGTTAGGGTCCTTAAGTGGTGGTTCTGAAGAATTGTTGGGGAGAGTTACCTCGTGGGAGTACATATATAAATCATCTGTAGCAAATTTGAGTTTGGACGAATTAAATAATCAGATTATGGAAACAATGTCCTTTGCGGTAGTAATGGCATTAGCATATTTCTCTCTTGACAATAGTTTCTTTTTTTTTTTTTTTGATAGGGGTAATAGTTTCTTATGAAATTTATAATTTATGATTTTCTTCGTGGTGTGGTTTGTTTGGTCAGGAAAAATTGGCGAACCATTCTAGCAAAGGAGCTCCCAATCTGTATATCCATATTGCAACTCATTTTAAGCATCTTCGTTCACTATTGGATCTAATATTGAGTTTTGGTGATGGCTTCCTGCGAGATTTCCTAGCCATGCACAAAACTGTATGAAAATTCCATCTAAATTCTTCCTTTGATTCTTTCAGTATCTTTGTAACATACTGTGATTGAATTGATCACCAAGCGCACATTACCAGTTGGTATCTTAATAAGGTCGAAACTATCAGGAAATGACCAATTTGCAAATATTTTCAGTTTATGATTGAATGATTGCTTGTTTCTGATCCATTTGAAACAAATATATATAATTCTCTTGTTTCTTCAGATCATTAATTGACTTCCTAATTTGAACATCTCTCTATGTTTACTGCAGACATGTATAATGACTCATGCACTTGCAAATATTTTAGCTTCATTGTTTTCCAAAGGATTTGGCATTTCTGTTAAAGATCAAGAAGATGACGACTCTAGTCGTAATAAATCTCAAGATGCAAGTGGAACAGGTATGGGAGAGGGCACAGGAGCGAAGGATGTCAGTGATCAAATAGAAGATGAAGATCAATTGCTTGGGACTTCAGAAAAGGTTTGATGTCAGCATGCATTTAGATTGTATTATCTTCTGTTGTAACTTTTGCTATCCATTATGATACTTATTGATGGGTTTATGGACTTATTTTATGAATGCCATGGCACAGGGAGGCGAACAGCAAGATGCCTTGGACAAAGTACCAAGGAAAGATGAAAAAGGGATTGAAATGGAGCAGGATTTTGAAGCTGATACATATAGTGTTAGTGAAGATTCTGATGGTGAGGATAATGACGAAGATGGTGAGGATGACCAACTGGAGTCTGCGATTGGTGAAACTGGAGCCAATAGTGAAGCTATTAATGAAAAACTTTGGGATGAGGATGAGGAAGAAGAAAATCCTCGCACAGAAAAGGAAAAATATGAATCTGGGCCATCTGTCAGAGACAAAGATGAGACTTCTAGGGAGCTCAGAGCAAAGGAAGAGATTGGTTCAATGGCTGATGAACCTGGAGAGCTTGATGCTGATGTGAATGATGGAGAAAGAGATGAGATAGGGAACCAGGAAGATCTTGGTGATAAAGAAAATAGAGAAGATTTGAGCATGGACAAGGAAGAAGCATTTGCTGATCCAACTGGACTGCAACTTGATGAATCAAATCAGAATTCAGAGGAAGATGCCAACATGGATGAAATAGATGATACGGATATCAAGGAAGAATTCGGTACAGAAGAGCCTGATGAGTCTGCTGAAAATGGAAAGCAAGAAGTGGATAAAAATCCTGGTGATGAAATTATGGACGAGGCAGATAACAAACAA
>JAVXUL010000011.1:952532-963961 GCA_035590515.1 Trichilia minutiflora | reverse complement strand
TAGCACCTAACTCTTATGATTGCAAGTAAAGAAATAAAATATTTAGTCTTCTAAAAGCAATCAAGTATTATCTTTGTCAATTTCCAATTTTTTTTTAGGAGACTGATTTTCCTATTGTTATATAGACTAAATGATGCATTTTTCTGAGTGGAAATTAGGTCATACAGGTGGGGTATGTTTTTTTGTGGATAACTTGAATAAATGATGGGTCTACCTCTGTAATCTGTATCTACTTGCATGTCTTAATCACTTAAGAATCTCAAACTCCGATTAAAAATTACTCAAATATTAAACATTAAACATTTGGTTTATATTCAGCCTTCACATTAACAACCTACTTTCATTGTCCGTCATAAAGAGATCTAAGATTGTCACCATACGCACTGGCACATAGGCTCATTCTCTACTTGTGTACCCTGATATTATGTCAACGTGCATAAATAACTAAGATTGATGTTAACATCAATCATTAGCATAACTAGTTACGTTCAATTGTGACATGCAAACAAATTTCCAAGTGAAAAAAAGATCCATAAGCAAAAGCTAATATGGGAGAGAAATGTTTAATGAAATCTCTAACTATCAAATATAATTACAGTTGGCCCTGTATTTTCAAAATCAAGCAGAAGCTTAATGAATATAAACCAGAAGAAAAGGTAACAAGCATTTATGGGAAACCAAATGTAGATAGTCTGATGGTAAGATTTTTCTTACTTTTCTTTGTAAGATCTGACTGATAGCTGGTATGAGATATTATCTACAGGCGATGTAACAAAATTAATGATATGATCACAAAATTTTGAGCAATGACAATGACATATTACCTTAGGCTGGACCAATTGATTAAATGCCAGATTTATCCCAGTTTTTGCAGAATGTGGGATGGTCCTGGAAACCAACACACACAAAAAAAAATTCAGCTCTTTTATGTTATAATTAATGTTATAAAAGAAGATAACAATATTTTTCACGGGATACATTTAAACTACAGATAAACAGTATCATATGGAAAACTGAGTAATCCTAAGCCAACAGAAGCATCCATACACAAGCTGAACTACAGATAGAACTGAGGAAAGAAACTGATCAACAGGGCAATTAGTGGAGTCTACAAAGAGAAAAGCACGAGAGAGGCTACATCACTTGGTCATCACGATAAGGGCGAGCTCTCTTGTTGCTGCAAGAAGGGCACTTATATTGCTTGATGTGTTCGGCCCTTGCTGGGGTGATCTTCACACACTTACCATGGAACCACTTCTCACAGATGTCACAGCAGATCCAGAATTCATCCGATGCATAGTTCTCGCCACAAGCACCACACAAAGTCTCACCATGCTCATCTTCCTCCTCATCCAAGCAATTGTCTTCGTCCTTTGGCTGTGATGCCTTTAAATACTTGGTCTGAGATTCAGATCCCAGCTGCTTTTGTCATCCCAACGTAGGCAAATAGATACAAATTAATAAGAGGGGAGACTGATAAATTTTAAAGTCTTAGCCTAAGATTACTTCTGAGACATGAGATAAAACTTTCCTCATCAGACTAATTTTGTAAAACAGCAGAAAATAAAACAATCATGGTTTTTTTAAACTATTCAGAACTGCTCTACCGGACTAACTAAAGGAGAACGTTGCAATGATTTTCTACACTGCATTACTAGCTGAGTAATCAACATTTCACAAACTAAATCAGACCGATTCGACAGGCATGTCTATTAAATTTTAGTTATTGCAGGATCAAAAGACTAGGTAAAGAAGCCCCCAGTATACCACTTTGGACTTTGACTTGGATTTGTTGCTACTGTGATTTGAGACTGTTGCCTTCTCCTTAGCTTGCTTCTTAGCCACACCAGTTACAACTTCGAATATTGTTGGAAGATCATTTATCATATTAAAAAGCAGTTTTCTGCATAGCAAAGAATAAAGTAAAACAGGATCACTAAAAGTCAGCAACATAACATAACAAGTTACTGACCTACAACACAAATAAATATACTAAAAGATGAACAAGGAACAAAAAATAATTTCAATGGCAGCATGGTAAATTATTCACATACAACACAATTAAATTCACTGCATCAGCCAAAAATTAACGAGTTTCCCAACAAAATCCACCTGATGTCATTTCTTAAGAGGAGAAGAAAATTCACCAAGAAAATAAAATTTCAAATCAGTTGTTATACCTGTCAGCTTTATCAAAACCGAATCTGGTACCAAAATAAAATGCAACAGCCAGCAGCCAGGCATCACTATGGACGGCAACTAAAGACAACCAGTCCTTTTCTTGCATGCCGTCTCTTGCGAAGTTGATACCCAATGCAGGTTCTGGGAGCTCTGGAGGCACTTCTTCAGCAGGTAAATTGACTTCCCATTGCTCTGTGGGGAAGCCATACAAGCAAAGATTCTCCTTCTCTGTAGGTAGAACATAAATATCATTAGCATAAGTTGAAACATACAGTAGAAGATAACAACAAATTGTGTATAACAGACTTGTAGATATACATATAATTGGTTAAAACATGAAGCAAGCAGTCCAAATAAATATATAAATAAAATGCAATAAAAGAAGAAGCATGCACTGGTATATAAAAAGCATACAAGTGACAAAAGAAAATTGGTTTCATAATCCAGTAATTCAACTTAATGTCCAAAAAGGACAATTTCCTACCAAAACATGAATTTGCAATAGGATGAGTGCACATAATACATGGCATGACATGCCAACAGAAAGCTCAATAGAAATTGAACCAAGTGTAATCTAATAGTTTGATGGGCTACTCAAATAATATAACCTGTATAGATAGAAGATAAAGAGTACTGCATTCAATGCACTCATCTCCAGAAACCTTTATTTCATATAACCACAATATGTGACAAGAGGCAACTCCAGTTACTGGATTGATCTTGAAATACCTCTAAGAATTGACTAAGGAAACATTTGACAGACAGTGCGAAAGTTAAATACACGCTGCACACAAATGTGAGTACACCACCATCACTATACCTACTAACCAAGCAAGATAATCAACATCATTATGGTACATGTAAGTTTTCACATTACCTTAAATGCACGCTTATGAATACCACAAATAGAAAACACGAATTACTGCATAACTTTATGTGATATCTGAACACAACAAGAAAGCATGCCATGCTATTAAAATGAAAAGCCTAAGGGCTACCACCATCGTACTCAATATGCCTCGCAACATTGTTGCCAAAAGTCTGTGACTGCTACATAGAACAGTCATTACTAGATTGTGATCCTGCCAAAGGAGAGCCTCGGAAACGGTGTTTGGGATATTGCCACTCTTTATCAATTTTATAAAGTGGTAGCTCTGAGGCCTTAATCTGTGCACTTATCAACCCAAGAACTTTACCATTATGCCAAGCAATGGCTCTTCAGCAAATCCTAAACAGTAAACTCAGGTTTTGTACATATTTAAGTTAGTAAAAGAATAATGTCCTAAATTTTGGTTGAAGACAGAAGCAATGGAACAGTTTCAGCATCCAGATAACAAATTCCAGGTCAGTTTGGACAAAATTTCTCACAAGACAAGGATGAACATGTTACTGGAAACTGAAAATGTGAATATGAATGAGCACTAAGAAAGTCTACCTTACCCGTGGTCAACTAGTAAAAAGGTAAACAGATATACTGAAGATTTCAGAGAGAATAATACTAACACTCTTCCCCATTCAAGCAAAGATTTTGCCAAGCAAGGATAGCAAAACAACAACAAACGACAAAAGTTATGAAACGAGAATCTATTTTTTACTAAAATAACAACATATACAGTAAAAGCTAAAACTGAATGCATTCATTATGCAGAAAAAAATCAATCAACAATTCAAGAATCCCTAATCATGCAGCGATCATTTATTGCATTCTAATAGTACTTCAAAGTGAATAGATAGACAGACTCAATAAAGAACTTAGTATGAATTCTTGGAATATGATCCGGCACAAGCATTTTCTCAGTGCCAAAAACTTCATTGTAAAATATGTGCACGTATATCACAAGATAGATCACATATCACATAAAGATAACAAAGAAGTGAGACAACACAAGTATTTAACCATTAACCATAGCTACAAATGTAAAGCAAGAAAAGCAGCCAACCAAACAATGAAAGAGTAGCATATATATCGCACATAAGTAGAATACAAAATTAAACAACACATGAGGCATTTGCTAAAGCATTTCTCAATAAATACATACACAAAAAACATTCCTAAATAGAGAAAGAGAGAAGTAACGCTTACCAGGATCGCACTGCTGATAAAATTCTTCAACATCTACAAAATGCAACCAAAAGACTTAATTGAACTCTCAAAATAACACATACCAAAAGCAACATACAATCATATTCAATTTTCATTTTGTTCACAAACCAAAGAACATAGAATTCTAAGTGGACATTTTAATTCCTAAAATTTTCTTATCAGCTGCATTTTACACTTACTACTCTTAAACAAACCAAACATAAAAATAAAGTGTGTGTTTTTTTATTTATTTCTCACAATTTGGTGAGTATCCGTATCCTTGTTTTCTAATTAACTAAACATAGAAAAATGCAAACACAAAACGCTAAACTCAAATTATCTTGAGGCGAAGATAAAAGCATAAGAGAATCTAAATTGTCTACTGTCTACGTTCATCACACACCACCAGGAGTAAAAACACAAACCACAAACCCAAAATTGAACAAAAAAGAAAACAAGTGAAAACTAGTAAAACAGAAACATGTATAAACCCTTCTTGTTCAAAGATTCGAGATTTTCTTCAGTTATCTCTCTCAATTTATCTGGAACCAAACAAGTAAACAAAAAATGAAAACAGCAGCAATTACTAAACCAAAAACAGCAAATAAACACTAATTCATATTCAAGAAAGATATCTTCATATTTTCTTTATAAGCAAACAGACCAACTAGCTAAATACTCAAAATGTAAGTATTTGCTTATGAATTCTCATTGTTATCTCATGAAAAGTACACTAGTAAACAAAATCTATACCAAACAAAGTTGAATACCACACAACATCTCGTGAAAACCAAACTGCTACGTAAACAGATGACCGTGAGCAGTAGAAAATCAAAAATATCAAAAATAGACTGCGTTTAACAATACTAAAGTAACAGGGAAAAACTAAAGTACTGAAAGCAAATAACTCTTTTCTCATTTTGTCAGACATTATCTAGGGAAACAAGGAAGAACGCACCAGGGAAATGGAAAAAAATTCAGAAATAAGCTGCAGTTAACCGAAAAAAACAGAAACAGACTACAATTCATAAGATGAAGTTTCTTTTTATTTCCTTTCATATTTCCTCTGGAACGAACAAGTACGAGTAGTAGAAAATTTTCAAAAAAAGAAAACTAAGCTGCATTTAACTAAATAAATCATAGAATAAACAACTTCCATTCAAATTTTCGAAAAGCGCAGCACGAGGTGTAGAAACCGATATACACAGAACCACTGAAATCTCAAACAAAATACATGACTTCCTTCCGTTTTCTGTGATATTTTCTCAAGAAATGAACAATCATGAGCTTCAAAAAAGAAAAACGGCATTATACCAAATGAAACGAAAACAACGCAAAAACACTCTCATAATAAAAAGCTTCCGTTCATCTCTCCCCTAACAAACAACCAAACACAATAGGAAACAACTACAAGTCTCAACGTTACAAAATTTGTCTTCCATATTTTCTCGAGAAGCAAACAGAAAACCTGTAGTCAGAGCCTTGATCATTCCAGCTCTCCGTCCCTTGAAATCTCTGAACACCTCCTCTACTGTTCGATGATTGTACTGTCCTCCTCCTCCTTCCATTTTTCTAAATTAAATAGAATTATATTTTTTACAATTTTTCAGGAAAAAAAAAATGAGACTTGGAAAAGAGCAGTCATGTAACGGGGGAGGAAGAAGAGCGGAGGCAGGAGGTTAAAATAGGAATTCGAAAATATTAACGGGGTGTTTTACGGATAATGAAAAGTTGACGGATTTGAATCTGGAGTTATTGGCTGGGCTTAACTGTATTTCAGAAAACGGTTTGAATCCGATAATCCAAACCGAATCCTAGACTGAGGTGGAATACTCTGTGTTCAGAATTATTATAAGATTTTGCTACTGATGAGTTCACTGATGACATAACGGCGGAACGAATTTACATCATAGGAAAGCAAATTTTCAAATCTCCCCTCGAAGTTTACAATAATTTCAGATAGTGCTGTAAAAATTATTTTGACCATTGCTTCCTCAATCCACAATTGTGTGAGCAATACCAATATAATAATCTTTGGTATTACCATATAAGGATAAAACAATAATTATTAGATTGGTTTAAGTGGGAATATTGATTTGATTTGCCCATATTTTAATTTGCTATCTTGATGTCTAGGGCTAACTCGCATTATTGTGGCATTAATGGGGGGCTCGTAATCTTTTTCTAGATAAATAAAAAACCATAACAGAAAGAAAATAACAAATATGTACGCAACATGGAAATTCAAATAAATTGAAGTATTTAAGGAGTTATAGCAACAACTTAACATCCCGTATTTCAGACAATGCATAGAAGAACCTTAAAATTACAGAAAGTGAAACTCAAACATAAACCTCCATAATTCTCAGTTTTCTTGATAAGACGTTTGAAAAAAACAGTCAGAAACTAAAGGTAAACTCTAACACAGCCAAGGATGACTTCCCAATGGAAAAGTTTAGCAGCCTAATTCTCCATTTCCATGCCGAATTCGGACTGCTGTTATGAGACCAGCTTTGCAACGCCAGAACTCATCTCTCAAAGGAGGGCAGGATAGGATGCAGGTTACCATCGCCGTTGTTATCAGCTGAGCAACTTTGCATGCTTCTGCCAATGTCAGAAGGGTAGGCAGAGAATCCAAAGTCTGGTTGCTGGAAGATGTCTTCGCTGTTGGAGACACTCGTGATGTCAGAACAAGTAGTGGATGTAGCATCTTTGTAGTTTCCTCGCTGAGCTTCAGATTCTGACATGTTCCAAGGAAAATGTAAATCAGCAGATCCTGAAACATCTCCATTGCTTGTTGGACTAGGCTTGGAGTCTTGGAGCTTCTTCGTGTTGAGAAACTGTCCCCCAGATCCTCTAGCCCTATTCATTGCATGAATATGCCGGGACTCATGAAGATATGGCTGCAAGGGTTTATAACATTGTTTGTAACATTATGCCACAATGAAATTGAAGTGGAATAGGCATCAGGAAACTGTTAGGGTGCCTACCTTGCGGCTTTTGAGGAGCTTGTTTTGAGCTTCGAGCTTGGCACGATATTGTCTCCGTCTGAGAATTGCATGATATTGTTTTGAGTTGACATATATGGGCTCATCTTCAGTACAATTAAGCGGCAACAGCACCCGAGCAGGAGCCATCCCCATCATTTGGGGATGATGAATCTGCTGACATTTCAGTGACAAATATCTCATGAATGGGCAACTGAGAAAATACATCCGGTTGTAGTCACACTCTAAGTGATTGGGCTTAAATAAATTTGCAGGTAATAGACTAATTCACAAATGTGAGAATCAGAATCTACAGCAAAGGGTTGAAAGCATGCAAGACATTTAGTAAGAAGCATTTTGCATCTATGACCTGGAAGTTAAGACTTCGTAAAGCAACAGCACTTCATTAAAGAAATAGCTTAACAATTACAAAATTGGAGGAAACTTTCCTAAAATCAAGAATTATTAATATAAGGAAAACAGAGGAGAATAAGGGCAAAGGAAGATGCAAAGTAATGTGTAATGATTTATAAACCATAAAAGAGCAGAATACTTCATAGACTCACTTTGTGGACATCAAAGAATCTAAAGATTGGCAAAATATTTGAAGAATTAACCTTTGAAAGAATTAAGCAAGCATGATTCTCAGAAAGGTGCTACAAGGTGAAAAGGATGGTCAAGAATCTACACTATGAAGAATCATGAGTTGGTGAAGTTCTATAACGGATTCCCTTCCAGCCACCAAAGAGGGTGATAAAGCAAACAATTGAAGAGGAGGCAGAGAGAGAAAACAAAAAAAGGAAAGCAGCATGAATATTGTAAGTGCAAGTCAGCTCAACTAAATCTCAGTACAAGCTAGTTAGGATTGCTACATAACTCTTTTTCTTCCATTTTTTCCTATCATAAATCATGCAATGTGTACCATGCATCAAATGTTGACCCAAAGAAGGGTTTTATATTTTCATATTATCATTATGTCAACGGCAAAAAAAGGAAACTATATGTAGTTGTTTATTTATTCTGGGCTTTCAGGAAAAACACTAGGCTATAATATATTCTCATTGAATTTCTTTTCTGATTGTGAATATGTTTGATAAACTTCTATTTTGATTCTATATTTCAGTGCATGAGACCAAACAAAAATAGAGAAAGATAAACGACATCATAAACTTCAAGGTACTTACCATAGCCTGCCCATAAAAAGGTGCTAGTAAGCCACTGAAGCATGGTTCGGCATAATGGAGTTGGAAAGGAGCCTGCAAAAGGAATCAAGGAGAATGAGATTGCCCTTTGCTCTCAAAAGCAGTGAACCATAGATGAGTGTCAACTTACAACTGACTGGTTGTAATCTGCATGTGAAGGAGTGAAGACAAAATCCTGAGGTCCCATTGATGAGGGTAATTTAGCGTGACCTCCCGCAGACTTCACATGAGTTCCATTAAGTCATGAACAAGAACAAGAACAGTCATATGAGACATATATCAATCTCAGTGACAACAAAAGCACAGTAAGTCAATTGATTCTAAAAGCCAAACCTAGAGATTCAGTTATGGAAAGTATATTATGGCGATTGTTAGTAAGTGAATTCAAACTAAGCATAAATAAATAATGTTTGATTAAAAGACATAAGCAAAATAAGGACACAAGGAATTCTTCTAATCACTGGCGCTGATATTATGCTTTGCCCACTTGGATTGCTATCTTTCATACTAGTCTCTTTGGGGTAAGATTCACCAGTTGACTGAGTTGACGAGGATTCCTGATCTTGAAATTGAAAGCTTAATTGCTTAGTTTTAAGAAAATGCTGCAGAGGAACTGCTGTCTTTGAGTTTAAGCTTCCAGACATGGATGATTGTTGGACGCATGATTCAGTTGAACTCCCCCATGACAGGCCGTTAATGTCATACATTGATGTCCGTTAATGTCATACATTGATGTTGTGTGTGCAGAGGTTATACGAGAATCTTTGTTACCCAAGTTTAGCATTCTCAAAAAGTACTGTTAAGAAGTATTGGGCTATGATGAGAACTTCGATTCAGTCTTAAAGCCTGTAAACCAAAAAAAGACTTCAAGGCTAGTCAGCCAACCTGCTAATCATCAACCATCAAGGACAGTAGCATATACCATTCAATCAGCAAAGCATCAAACTAAGGCAATATTTTGCAAGCACTGACAGGCTTGGAACCTGGAGCTAAAGACTCTAAAACTTAGCGAGGAAGGAACATATACAGAACACAAATTCTGTTCGTAACTAAAGCTAATCAACTTAAACTACATAAATTAAGAAACAATTCATTAGTAGCAATCAGACGGATTCATCCCAACTCTTCAGCACGGCCAGCAAGTCTGATATGCGAAGACCAATAAACCTTAAATAAAATTCAGAACATTTCAAGCTCAATCACAGGAAAATGATTTGTCCTTGGGTTTTCCAATATGAATATGCATCATTCAGAAAACACTCCTGATAGAACAGTAAAATGAGAATACAAAAACAATAATAGAACGGGTAAAAGAAAAAAAAAGTTTCAATAAGCTTTTGCTCTTATAAAACCAGATACTATAATCACTAAATCCCAAGCTCAAATTGCAAAGCAACGCATACATGCAAAACCCAGAAGTAAAATCTCCCTCTCACAAAAATCAAAAGAAAAAAGAAAAAAAAAAAGATTACGACCACAAACAACAGCAACAAAAATTCATACACACACATTTATACAGGAAACAAGAAAAATACTCAAACACAAATCTCCATCATTTTTTCCACCACAAAGACATACTCAAGCTTCAAATGCTAGCATATTAGGATTCTCAAGCACAATTACATTTCACAAACCAGAAATCAGATAAAACCAAATAAATCCAGAAGAGGAAAAAAGCCAAGGGAATGAAAAAGACAGACCTTTTTCAAGATTGGTAATGGTAAGGCAAAAAGAAATGATTTTGACAAACGGGTTGTCTTGTAACATATCAAGAATTCAACTTTCTTTCTCAAAACCAAATCTCACACAAAAAATTTCTCTCTTCTTCTAAAAGTTTTTTATCCTCAGCACCATTTCCATGTCCATGTCCATCACCACCACCACCACCTTCAGCAAAGCTACAAGATTCTGCACTTCATTTTACATAGCACATGGTCGTTTTTAATGAAAAATTTTAATTATTTTAGGAAATTACATGTTTTGCTGTATTATAGTTTTGTCGTGTTGTGTGGCTATGGATGGTAAATATTTGTAATAAATTGTTGCACTGAACAAATGCAGAGACTTTACATCAGTGTCCATATCAACTCTTCTCTGAGTCCTCAGCCGTCCTTATATTGTTTACCAGTGCATCCCCACCACTCGCTTTCCTATCGCGTGACGTATCCGTTGGTGTTATGATTCTTTGTTTTAATTTAAATTATTTAATTTTACCAATAAAATAATTTTAAAATAGTAGGTAAAAGTAAAGCATATGGGTTTTCTATAAAATCATCATAAAATATTGGTTTATTATTTCACTATTCAGAACTCAAAATATGAAATTCCCTCACATTGAATTAAAAAAAAATTGTTCTTTTGATAATAATAAAAGACTCAAGATATGTTTTTTTTTAGAAAAATAAGAAACTTAAAAGACTTATTTGTGGTATTTATAAAATTATAAAATCTAAATAAAAAAATTATATTTTATTTACGGACAATGACTATTTTAATTAAATATGGTGAAATTTGATATACATTTTTCAAAAAAAAATTTAAAAAAAGTGTGAGAGGTTAATGTTTCTCTATCATCCAAAAACAAAGCAAGAAAAAAATGGCCTCGCATTTAGAAATGGAATATATTTAGTGATTTTAACAAATAGAACCTTGACTTTTAGTTTTTAGTTATTTTCCAAATTTTTTAACTTTTATACAGGATTGAAAATTTGAATATATAAATTATATTTATATGATGTTAATAAAATTATAATATTTTTTATATTTATTGGTGTGAGAATTTTTTATAGATTTACTCATAACCAACGTGGAATGACTCGGCTGATGAGATTGTATAGGAAGTGACTTTTTCACCGAAAGATAGTTGAAAACGTGGTTGTTTCTAGTGAAATTTTAACTTCTAAGCCTGCAAAATGATAACACCTTCAGAGTGACGCCAAGTGGGATTCCTAGCAGGAAAACTCCAATGCCTAATTC
>JAVXUL010000011.1:930102-944714 GCA_035590515.1 Trichilia minutiflora | reverse complement strand
TATCATTATCTTGTTAAATACTATTTTTTGGTATTTAATCCAATGGCCAATAATTTTTCTAATATTTATTAATTATGATAATTAATAAATATTCATATTTGATTTATTATATATAAATATGTATATATTTATATATATATTTATATTTATAAATATTTGTTTTGGATAATAATAATTTTTTCAACCAATCAAATTCAAACATATATATGTATATGTGCTTTATTCTAATTGGTTGTTACCATTTGAGCTTGCCACCTTGCATCCACCTTTTTGAAATCAATTTGAGGCCAAGTAAAAGTTGTATACGTGGGAGACATTTGGAGAAGTGAATTTAATTGTTTTGAATGAATGTAATAAAAGTTGTTTTGGTTTTCTTTTGGTGGACACACACGGCAAGCTTAACAAAAATTGCAAAATCAATTGCTTTGGTTTCTTCTTCTTCAACACTCACGGTCAAGGCAATTTGGGCTTGGCTTTGTGTTCTTTATTTGACAAAGAAAAGGAAGAAAAGAAGGAGAGGAAAAAGCTAGCAAAGATTGGCCATTGAACACAAAAGAAAATTGGTTTCTTTTGTCCACAAAATCAAGTCTCCAACATCCATCTTCATTTCCATCATCAAGGCTAGGGTGTGGATTACCCTTGGAAGCTTGGAGGAGACTTCAAGCTTGAAGAACACTCACTTGGATAACAAAATCTAACCCTAATTGTTTTGTTATCAATATGTTTTGATAAATTCATAAAACATGCAAATAATGGCATAATAGGTCCTTAGGGTTTTTGATGAGATTCCCTACACAGGATGCCTAATCCGAGGATAAGGGCTTATGACACCTAGGATGGAGAGGATTTTTCAAATAACTAAGTGTTAAGAGAGTTTAGGGCTCATGACCAACCTTAATCTTAGATTTACCTGATCTGACCAGGGTTTATCATGTCTTATCACGAATCAGGTCTTAGACGCGTGGGATGTCTGATCCTAGGATAAGGGTTTACGGCACCTGGGACGGAGAGGATTTTTAAAATAACTAAGTGTTAAAGGATTTTAGGGCTCATCATCAATCTTAACTTTAGATTTACCTAGTCTGACTAGGGTTTATCATGCCTTACCATGAATTAGGTCTTAAACGTGTGGGATACTTGATCCATGGATAAGGGCTTACAACACCTGGGACGGAAAGGATTTTTCAAATAACTAAGTGTTAAGGAATTTTAGAGCTTATGACCAGCCTTAACCTTAGATTTTACAGCAAAGAGAGGAATTTTTGCAGCAAAGAGAGAAATTTGGAAGATGTTGAAGAGAATACTCAAAATACTTTATTTATATTTTAATCATGTAATCAGACGATACAAAGGGTGTTTATCGTGTTTACAAAATTTGACCACCCCAAGGAGGGTTTTCTGAGGGATAATATCTCTTTAGTATTTTTATATGCCAGACTTTATTCAGGAGGCTACCATCAGGTCTTACTAGTTTATATGTTCTTGGCCTAACTGCCCTGACTACCTGATATGGACCTTCCCAATTAGCACCCATGGATCCCTCTAATGCTACTCAAATATTGACAATGATCTTTTTGAGAACAAGATCACCTTCCCTGAAGGAGCGAGGTCGGACCTTTTGATTGTAGGCTCTTGAAACTTTCTGTTGATAGGCGACTATCCTGATTAAAGCATGATCTCTCGCCTCCTCTCATAGATCAAGTCCAAGACCTATAATTTGCTGATTTTCTTCTTCACTGAAGTGGGAAGTAGGGGTGTTCAGAAGATCCGGTTCTTTTGGGTACCGATCCGGATCCAAAAATTCGGTACCCGAAAAACTGGATCCCGAATTAATTAGGACTGGATCTGGTTTTAATATTCAGATTCGGTTTTCAATCGGACCGGATCCGGTCTTCAGCTATCGGTACCCGAATTATATTCGGTACTCGAATTTTAAATTCATAACCCTAATTTCGTCTTGGCTTCATTTCTTCTGCGGCTGTCTTCGTCTCTTTCTAGGTTTCTTTTCTGAAACATTGGTAGAGCAACACTTCCACAAGATCACAACAAAGCTCAACTCTTCCACAAGATTCAGAGACCCATCAGCCAAGCGATTCTTCTTCTTCTTCTTCTTCAGCTTCAATCGGCGACCCATCAGCCAAGTTGTTGTTGGGGCTGTTCATCAAACCAGCCAATCAAAGACGGTGATGTTATTGTCTCAAGCGGAAAAATTTTTGCTGTGTTGTTTCTGTTTCGTTGTTGTTGTTGCTGTTTCTGCTAGATTGCGTTTTCTGCTTTTTTTCGTTGTTGTTTCTGTTGCTGTTTCTGTTGGGGCTGTGTTTCTGGATTGCTGTTTCTGTTGTTGTTGCTGTTTCTGCGTTTCTGGATTTCTTCTCTGCGTTTTCTGCTTTTTCTGGTTTCGTTGTTGTTGTTTCTGGATTGTCAATGTTTCTAGTTGATTTAATGGGTATTTATTTATTTACATTGATTTCTTTTTATGCAATAAATTTGTGGATTAAAATGTTATATTTTAAAATTTTGTTTAAAAAAATAAGGACTAAATTGGAAGATTTTAAAACCTTTTAATTTTATTTTTAATTTTAAAATAAAAAATCGATACCCGGTTTAAATTGAATACCGGTCCGATTTAAACAAGGGACTGATTTTCCGATCCCCTGTTTAAATCGGACAGATCTAGACTCAAAATTTCAGATCCGATTTAATCGGATCGCGTACCGGTTTGTCAAAAAAAATCGATACCCGATCCGATTTCAACTCTAATGAATATGTGATAAACCTCAAAATTAGAGTTACTTCCACGTGGCAATTTTCTATAACTTATAATAAGAAATAATTGGCCCACTTTGTCTGCATTAGTTCAACCTCCACGGCCAACTTTGAGCACTTTATAATTTTGCTTTTCAATAAATATATTTTTTATAAAAAAATAATTATTGATTTTAATTGCTTCAAGAAGAAGCTTTCGAGTCCAATTTCTAAGAAGATCAAAATTATTTTTTAATATTATGTATATAATTACTTGTTGCACTCACAAACGAAATATTAAAATATCAAAAAGGTTTTTTTCATTAATTTCTTATTTTTATTATTAGTTTTAAAAATTTATATATTTAAATAATTAGGTTTATAATCCAAGTAGTAAACCAACCCTATATTGTAGGATTAATCCCCTTTTTTAAATTATAATAAAGTTTTGGAGTTTTTTTTTTAAATTTATTTTAATAAGACATTTCATTCTCAAGGTTGCGGGGAAAAGAAAAAAAAAAATAATGAAAGAATCTTTGTATACACAAAGGACAAACTCCAATAAAGCCCCGTTGTCTTAAGCTTATCTCCTTAGCTTTTGCCTTTATATGGTGGAATAATTAATTGCATTTAATTAATCAATCAATCAATTAATTAAAATAGGTAAGCATTGTCTTATCTTGGATTAATACATAATTATATCCACTAATCATTATAATGATAACCATTATATATAATATAAAAAGTCCCAATGCTTATTCTAGAAGAAAAATAATCATAAGTCAATGAAATCCTTTGTTGAGATACCTTCTTTTATTTTATTTGAATGTATATAGTTGGGTTATGCTATAATAATATGATTTATTCTCCCAAAATACTCTTGATTATAATGTCAAATTTAAAAATATTTAAAAAAAGAAAAAATATTTAAAAAAAGAAGAAAAGCAAATAGCTTGTAGTATGCACAAAACATGTTAAGTAATTAAGAACATTACTATAAACTATTTAGGGTTAGTTTTTAATTGTTACGCTTCAAAACTATATCAATTATGTGGTTGATATAACTTAATTTTTAGTAAAAATTACTCATTTTTTTAAACTTATATTCGACTAGTAGTGATTTTAGTACGCATATTTTTAAAATATAGCAATTAAATCTCAAATTAAACCATTAATAATCTTCAAACTAATTGTATGGTTTAAATTAAAGCATGTATATTTAGTATTATTATACTTAATTTTGAAAATAACAATTAAAATATTTAATAAACGCCAATTTTTTTCATTATAAACCACTTAATATTTCACTCATATTTGACATATAATAACTTTCATACAACATTTTCAACCTAAACATACCCTTAATATTTTAGTATTTTAATTAGAAGATTATGCATAAGATTTGACTAAGATTAATATATATATTGTTTTCTTTTCTTGTTGGTGCAAATTTACTTAATAGACAAGTTAAACAGAAAGAAAACAACTAGAAGAGTGATCCCATCATGATCACGTCAGAAAAATTATGTCATTCATTCATACAACAAAATAATCAAAACACAAAGGTGTTGCCTTGATGGTTTTTAGGATTCAAAAACTCATTTTGATAATCATCCCACTAATGAAAGCAATAATTTCAGAGCTTCCAACTGATTAAACCTAAAACACTAGAGCAAAATTCTATCCCCATGAAACATCACAAAAATTGTATTGTCTCAGGTTTTGCACTTACCAACTCTTTTATAACCTCTACTCTCCCTTTCTTAGGAGCCAAATGAAGAAGAATTTTACCATCTTGGTCTTCAATCAAGCAACACCTTTGATACATTCAACAACCCGCGGCAAGTCTAGTGAAGAGGTGAGAGTGTTAGAGTGATTCTTAATTCCATGGCAATAAAGAGCCTTGCTATAATGGAGATGGACAAGCAAAGATGAAATATGTAGGATTGTTTGTGTGAAGGAAGCAAGAGATATTTTATCAAGGATGAGTGGATCATCTAGATAAATCTTGGCATATTGGACGGTAAAATAGGTGGTTCTTATTAGAAGAAAATGTGCTGACTTAGTCAACCTGTCTACAATTATCCAAATAGAATCATAACCCTTGGGAGTTCATGAAAGTCCAACTACGAGGTCTAAGGTAATCTTGTCTCATTTCCACTTAGGAATATCAAGATTAGCATTCTTGCTGGCCTCTGATGCTCTGCCTTCACTTGTTGGCAAGTATCGTCTTGGAAAGGCAAATGTTATAGCAGACGCTTTGAGTAGCAAGTCTATGGGAAGTCTGTCCTATTTATCAATGGATAGACGAAAATCAGTATCGAAATTTCAGAGTTGTTTGCATGATAGAGTAGCGTTCAAAGTGACAGATCATGGGGCATTACTAGTGTAGATACAAGTCAAATCCACTCTTATTGATGAAATTAGAGTGGCACAAGAGGTTGACCCTGATATTCAGATGATTCGAAGCCAAGTTGAGCAAGGTGCAGAAAGTGAATACCATGTTGATAGCAAAGGCCTTTTGAGAAAACAGAACAGAGTGGTGGTACCCTAGTTCAAGAGTTGAGACATTCATTATTAGAAAAATCCCATGATGTTTGTTCTTATTATCTTTGAATTAACTCAATCACATATTAATTAATAAGAAAGATGAATGGTATGTTAACGTGTGTGTTAAGTCAAGCATTAGACCCACTGATATTTTTTCTATTTAAAAAAAAATTATTATCCAAAGTCTTTTTTTAAAGCTTAATCAGTATATATTTTATGAAAGATTATATCTAAAGTATTTGTTGACAATTCAGTGGTTGGTCCCTTCCATAACAAAGGAGAAGGAGCAAAGGTCATCATTGCATGTAAATAAAACAAATAGCCTGCACCAGTCAAGAAGAGAAGGGAAGAGAAGAGAAAGGAAGAGAAATCATATCTATATGCAGGAAATGTTATCCAGCAACTCGACTGATTCAAAATAAAATATCAAGGGAAAATGGAAATAATTTGTCTCGAAATGAAATTGGATTCTTTAACACTTGCACCAAACTGACCGATAAAATGTATGAAGTAATTAATCTTCATGTAAAGAACAGCTTGTAATCAGTATTAAAATAATCATAATCCCCACAATTCCGCAGACAATCAAGAGAATTATGCGGCAAAAGAATTTGATTGTTTTGTTGGTGTGGCTGCTGCTTGCTACCGCTGAAGTGACCATATATCTCTGATCAGCAAAGGCATCAGATACATTCGGATTTCTATTATTTATTTTAAAGCGTATACATTATTATATTCTAAGAACAATTATCAATTTATGTTAATTTGTTCATTTCGGACAAATAAGTCGGTAGATATTGGTCCCTTTCGGGACCAAGGAGAAGGAGACAAAGGTCTTATGTTTTCTTAAACAAACAACTTGCCATTTTCCTTTAGCAGCTCGGATATATGAATAATGATATAAAATAGAAGTTTCGGCAAAGTTCTCCAAACAAAAACCAAATCCTGTAAGGATATCTCCAACATTAATTATCGATCGCAAAACGACATAACATACCTTTTACTGCAATGCAATAATGGAGAACATTTTTTCAATACAAATTTATTCTATAAAATATGTATTAATTATTTTTAATTAGTAAGTTGTGAGCAAAATCTGTAGGATGTTTCTGTTGCGGGCATGTTAAAAATGACTTTAGATTAGTAAAATGTTTTGAACGTTCGAAAATCTTAATCAGTCTTATGAATGTCTTAAGAGAGACATTACGGGGATACAAACAATAGTTTCTTACTAATTTGAAGACGATTGAGGGCTTATTATAGCAGTTTAAGAGTGGGAGATGAGGGAATGGAAAGAGAGAGAAAAAGGGATAAAAAGTGGAGATGTGAAGACGAGATGATGAAGAGGATAACATGGGGTATATAGGTTGTATGAAGCAAGTATAAGAGGATGTGTAAACAGCTCGAAAACATTAATGCTAAATGATCTAATCATCCTTCCTTCGCGTAAACACCCTTACATATTTCATTTTTGCTTGGCCATCTTCATTTCACCAAGGCTATAACTTCTGACAAGAAAATCTGAACTTACCACGGATTTAGATTTAGACTCCCTCAAACACTCACCTCTTCACTTGGCTTGCACCAAGGGCCACGTGGAGATGGTCAGAGAGTTGTTAGTGTAAACAAATTAAGATGTTTTTGCTTGGTTGAAAATCAACTAGACGGTAGAATTCTTTTTCATTCGTCTGCAATGAGAGGGAGAATTGAGGTTATAAAACAGTTGGGTAAGTGCAAAACCTGAGTCAATTTTTGTGCTACTTACGGGGATACAAGCACACAAACGAGTTTCACAATTTCGTAGCTTGCACTTGCAGCACTATCTCCTTCTCTGCTTCCCTCAACATAATCCTTCTGCTTATGATGGAGTTCCTCCCAGGAATATGATTTTTGTTGGGAATTTTTATCTTGGGAATGCTCGTTTCAGTTATACTGAGTGTTTCATTCACAACGCAAAGGATGCAGCTTATTTTTTTAGGATACTGAATGGTGTTATGCACTTTTCTGGGTTGTATTGCTTTCTATCACAGTTGGGATTCTGATGAAGCTGTATAAATTCCTTGTTCGGCTTTTGAAAGTGATGACAACTTTTAGGTTACCTGTTATTTGCAAATTGAAGTACTTTTTCTCAAGTCAAGAGCAAAAAATTTTCAAGGGCAGAAGAGCATTTTAGGTTGTATGGTCTAAAAATAAAATTGTGACAAGCTGTCTGCCGAAAACAAAGATTGCCTGTTACAGATTTATTTAACCTTGGAAAGTCATGGTCACGTTCACGGTGGCCACCACCGTTAAATTCCTGGTTATTTTCTCCAAACATCAAATTGTTGATATAGGAACTTATTCAAATTGGTCCACAATATGGATAACTTTTCTTCTGCTTATTGTAGAGTCTCATTCTGACAAATGATTTGGCTTGTAACAACCGCTTCCTGAGAAGTGCTTTCAATATTACTGGAGCTTCGAACAAACAGCATCTAATGGACGAATCTCAGAGGATGAAAAGCATGGAATTTACATCCACTGTTATTTTGGGTAATGAAAGCTGGTCATGGAATTTACATCCACTGTTATTTTGGGTAATGAAAGCTAGTAGTGGGTTGAAAACTTTTAACATAGAAGTTAGAAAACTTTTAATTGACTATTATTCGAACTACCCTATTTTTGCAGATTTCTTAAAAAAACATTTTAATTAATCAATGAGAGTAAAGATCAATTTAAAATTCATATGTTGAATTATATGAAAAAAAATATAACAAAAATCATAATCAAATATAACTGTGGCTTTGAAGAACCAACAGTTGTGGGATAAAAACGCATTTTGTCAAATAGTTATACAAGCTCGCATATATTTAGTCATTGGAATTCCAAGCAGGAAGCTGCACCTTTCATTTTTCTGGTATCATATTAATCGGAATCAGAGTCTGCATCCACAGAGGATCTCACCGTCCTATGCCTATTCTCTTGATAATCATCCTCTTCATCGTCTTCATTCTGTTTCTTCTCACTAATTATACCTATAAAATATTGGGGTTTCAGAATCAGATTTAAGCGACAAATCGGACTACAAACAGCGTAGAATAGACACATTACCTTTCTTTGTTAACAAAACCTCGAGTGCCTTTGTGGTGAAATCATCTTTTCCTCCAAGATCCTGAAATCCAACCAGCCTATCTATCCCGATGCCATTTCTGAATGCAAACAGTCTAATCATTTAATAATAATACTTAATTGGAGACGAACTACAAGTTTCTAAATTCAACATATGATGAAAACTCATTCTAAGTTAGATTAAACAAGAAGTCTATTGGACAAATGGAATTGAATTTCAGCTAAAATTTCAATTTTTGTCGTGTCGAATTTTGTTGATGGTAACCTTGAGGCAGCAGGCATTTACCACAACCCTATGTGACATTGTTGCTCTGGTTATAATAATAAAAATGTTGTATACAAATCATAGGTTGTTCACCAGTCCTTTCAAGAACCAAACAGAGCACAATTAATATGCCCGTAAAAGGTTGAGCAAAATGTGTATCAGTGTATGAAATCAGAAAAATCAAAAAGCAATATGAATGGCCCTACCTGAACAATATGACACAAGGCAATGTTTTCACTCCAAGTTTTGTAACGAAGAAGGGCGCATTCTGCAATTGATTAACAACGATGAGCTTCAATAAGGTAATACAAGCCAGATTAAATTTGTAATAAATTAAGCCGAAAATTCAATTTGCCATCAAACAATCAAAATTTTATTTCAATTGGAAGAACAAAACCACTTGTGAACACTAACCTCTGCATCCAGCTTGATAAACTTTGTGTCAATATGCTTAGGTGCAAGGGCCTTCAAATGCTTATCCATTATCCTGACACAGTTCATTCACATAAACATATATCCTAAATCATGCACAAGCACCCACACACCAGTTTGTGTGTGTATGTGTGAGCGAAAGAAAAGGAGAGAAAGATTTTAAGCAGAAGGTTTACTTGCAGCGGTAGAACTCTTTATGGTAGAAGTGACAAATCACTTTCTCACTTCCAGTTACTTCACCTAAGAAGTCCCCCTCACCTAACTCCCTATACTCTCCATGCCCTTTAATTTGTAATACTTGTCGCTTTTCAGCTTCTCTCTAAAGAAACAAATCTTAATGTGAATACCAAGTTCAGACATCTCAACCAGAACTAACAATCATATTTAAATGACAGTTTACAAAAAATATTCCATGAATCTCTAACCTTAAGAGCTGCAATCCTTTCTGCATGCAATTTCTCCAGCTCAGGGTCCTGCACAAAGATTGCAATTCTATATAAAAGGAAATGGGTAAACAAATATGTAGGATATAATGTAGATATGTATACAAACTTACATCCATCAGCTCATCAAGGTCAATCTCTTCATTGATAGAACTCGAAGCTTGTGCCTTCTCGTTAGCAAGAATTTCCTGTAATAAAAGTTTATGTACCCTTCATACACCATTGTAATAACTAGCTTAAAAAATTCAACATTTAATGGTCATATTCGATATTAATATTTGATGAGGACATTGTAAAGCAAAAAACACCATCCCAGCTAGAAAACTCGTAATCTATAGCATATCTAACCCGCCATTTTATGCATTTTCCTCAATCAATGAACATTTTTGCAACATTAATATCATAATAAATAGAAAAAGGAAAATGCTACACTCATGAGAGAGCATATAACAAGTGAACTCCAATTCCCTGAAGTAAATTCATTCCATTGCTACCAGTATAGATTCACCCCTAAGAAACATATAATAACAGGTAAAGCGATCTTCCATATCTCGTTCACTCTAAATATCTAAATCCCGTTCTTGCATTCCCAATAAAGATTTCTACTAAATAACCGGAAGGGTACCCGAAACATCCCCATTTAGTAAAAAAAAAAAAGAAGTACAGTATAAAAGTCTAACCTTTTGATAATCACGAGCAGCTGCTGCCATTACATTCCCAAATGCTAAGTTAGACAGAGTGGATTTCACCGAATTGGGATCCATTTCTCTCTGTCTGTGACCAATCGTACTCAGTGACAGGTTTATTAAATATTGATGTATCAGAGCGAGGAAATCTGAAACTGGGGTTTCGTTGTTAAGAAGGATTGAGCAGAAGAGATCTGAGAAAGAGAGTTTCGAGTTACAGAGCTCTGCGAGGGGGAAAAAAATGGGATCTTGATATAACAGTGTTTAAAAACCGGTTGCCGACCGAACCGGGTTTAAGTAATTTAAATGTTGACAAGAAAAAAGAATTATTTTTAATATTACAATTGATATTATAATAAATAATCAGTGGTCGACAAACAGAGAGAAAAGTTCATAGAATTAAAGATAATAGTTACAGGACTCCGTAAATAAATTTGAAAAGAAAATTAAGTAGTTTGAAATTATTAATATAAAATAAATTCCTCATTTTTTATAAAATTTTACTCGTTTCTGTTACAAATATCTTTACATATTTCATATTTATGGGGAATTTCAAATTGGGGGAAATTCAATCACCCCCTCTAAAAAAATCAAAATAAATCCAAGCCATCGATTTTCTGATTTGATTTATTGAAGAGGGTGATTGGATTTTCTCTAAACTTGAGGAGGAATTTAAAATTTTCCTTTCATATTTATTTGGTCTGTCTTGAATTTTTATTAAACAAGCCTTATTCAGGTGTACACATTCTCTATTTTTTATTAAAATTTATTATAATAGTGACTATCCATTTTAAATAGCTAATTTTTTTTTTAGAACTCGAAAACTTCGACTGTGAGCCAATATCCGGGAGACTCCGTTAGGGGGAATCAGACCATCGACTGTCCTAGAGCAGCAGCATCGAAATAGGGTCCAAACCTTTAACTAACATATGCTTGACTCGATCTCACTTATCAACTATATCAAACGATCAGATGAAATCAAGATTACACCAAACTTTTACTCTTAATAAACTCCCAATAATTCAAATCCAAGACCAATACAAATGTTCCTTTACAATGAAACCATCGGACTACATCCTGTAATGCAGCTAAGCTTTTTAATAAAACCTGTTTTCAATAACTTGTCGACTCCAATATAAAATGAAAGCATCGGACTTCTCCTGAGTAAAAATATTTTGTTTCTACTTTACTGGCTTGAAATTAAGATCTACTACCAAACGATGAGAAATAAATTTTATATTTATTCCTAATATATCTTTATGTGTCCAAGTAAAGGTATCTGCACTGCATATTTTCAGTAATTGTGAATTTTCTTCACAATCATTGTAGAGCCACTTTCCTTTAGTGGCACTGCTTATAACTTTTTTTACTAGCTCTGCTATTTCTAAAGATTCATCTAGTTTTGATTTCTTCAGCTCTTTCGTTTTTTTTTGTGGAAATGCAGTATGTGTTCTTCACTATTGTAACATAACAACTTCTTGCTTCCTTCTGATCACGTGTAATAATTCCAATTCCATCATTTGCCGAGTAATGAATTGATAGAGCCACCAATGTATTTTTTATGAAAGGTCTTTATAAAAAAGCTTTGTATAATATTGAAATATGTATAACCAAGGACTCTTATCATCACTGTTTTTCCTGATCTTTCTAATAAACATTAGTTGGTCTGCCTATAGGTGGCATCAGCTGTTGACCTCTGATTTTCGTCTCCTCAGGAATCAATAAACAGATTTCTTTTCCTGTAGGATGAAGCAAGCTTGAGAGGAAATGCAAGTAACTTGAAATCATTAATGCAAAATGATTTGCTTGTTATTGAAGATAAATTAATAGAGGTTATATTTCTTCTAAAATCTATTATAAGAAAAGAACACGGAAATATATTAATAAAAGATAATCCCAAAAATTTTTAGAGTTAATCACTCAATTATATAAAAAAAACTATCATCCTTTTTGCAAAAGAACTACGTTTTAATTTGATTTTAAATACGAAAGGGTACATAGATTATTTGACTAAAATTTAAGTTTAGTCACAAAAAATATCTTCAACGATCACACTATTAACCTTCAACCACAATACTATTATCACCGTAAATCTATTATTTGATGTACAAAAATTGTTAGAGATTTTGTTTATCAATATTTGGCATCGTTTATGGGAATTACTTATAAAAAAATCATTTTTCACCAAAATAAAAAAAGATAGTGTAACACCTCGTGTTTTATCCCGAGGATATATTTGTCATTTCTTACCTCTCTAGTTCATACATCTGCATTCATTTTATATTTCATGTATTTGTGGGTGTAATTATAGACTCAAGTGGGAAATATTTAAGTGAGATTTTGAATTTTGGTGGGTTCAATCGATCGAAATAGTTGGTTCGTTCGATCGAAATTTTGAGGTCTCTCTGAAAAATTTTGGCTTTAGATTCATTCGAATGAATGGGGGGATTCGTTCAATCGAATAAGAGATTCGTTCGACCGAAGTGTGGATTCATTCGGCCGAACATTGTTTCGTTCGATCGGCAATTTGGAAGCTCTCTGACTTCTGTAGACGTTAAGGGATTCGTTCGAACGAACTGCTATTCATTCGATCGAAGGGGGTGATTCGGTCGAACGAATCTTCGATTCATTCGATCGAATGACACGAATTGACGATTTTATCCTCTTCTATAAGCTTCCTCCTTAAGAAAACTTAAGGGTAAAATGGTAATTTCATCCTTTTTTATAAATAGGGGTCAAGGGTAAGATTTTTCCAATTTTCTTCCTCTTTTCTTCTCTTCTCCTTTCTCTCACATTCTCCTTATCTTTCTCTCTAAATTTTTGCCATATTTTGTCGAAATCTCGATTTCTCTTCGTAGACGAGCTGCATTCTATGCGTCTAACACGTTGGGAGCGTCGATTTGGTGGTAAAAACGCGGATTCGCGCAAAAGAGGAGCTAGGGTTCTTGGGAGAATTTGGGGCTTTTCGAATTAGAGGCGAAATCGAAGCAAACCAACCACACCATAAGGTTCGTAACTTCGATTCTAACTCATCCATATGTTCATTTCACCATTTTAGATATTTTGATTCGTATGGGTTTTTATATTTATTTTCTTAGATTTATCGCTTTAATCTTAGATTTTATGCGCAATGTAAGTTGTAAAGGAGTCGTAGAAGTCGTAGGAAGTTAGAAATATAATTTTGGAGATTTTAAGTAAATGTAAACAGTAACTCCGATTATTGTTCTGGTGATTGGATGGGGTCCACAAGAAAAATCACAAATATTAGTCGTAATAAGTTGGTTTCGCTACAATATGGGTCCATGTCGGTACTAATTAGATAACTTGGTGTGTTATGGGAATTTTAGATAATGTCGCATAATAGTTCGACATTAGAAATCCGGGGTTAGCACTCATTTCATCCATTCAAATTCATGTACATATTGGAACGAGTATTGATAGTAATTTTATGTGTATGGTTAGGTGACGATTTGAGATCGAGGTACTCGCGTGATTCGCTGAGAAACGAGGGAAACTAGGGAGTGTATACCCTCCATAAGTTGTGAGTGGACACCCTTTCTATTCTATTTCTTTATTTATAAGTTTGTTTTCTCTATAATTGAAATGATATGCATATGTTTATAAATGTTTTTCTTTATTACTTTTTAAATGTGAAAATATGTATATACATGTGTTGTATATGATTTTGAGATGGATTTGATAATATTTTGGTATTTTGATACATGTTTTATATGATGATATGGCCAGTGGGCCAGATTTATATTTATTATGTGATATTGCGGCCAATGGACCACATTTTTGTATTCATGATGACGGTATGGCCTGAGGGCCAAGCTTTATGATTATATGTATGGTGATAACGGTCTTGTGAGCCGGTTTACTGTAGCTACAGGGTGGTAGCCTGGGGAGGAGTTCACTGAGATGTGGACCTCCAGGTGAGTGTATAGTGGTAGCCTAGAGTTGGCTTGAGAGAGAGGTCACCTAAGTGAGTGGAGACTGTATAGGTGGACCATTATGTGATTATAGTTGTGTTGTGATATTGTGATGGGATTTGTCCACCTATGAGTCTCGTCGAGTTAGTCACGGACGTCATCCCGTGATGGCTCGAGACAAACGTCAGTGTTGGGCACCTTTTATGATAAAAGTGTATATTTTATAACTATTGCATTTTAAATCTATTTTTCTTAAATAGCATGTTTTCCTGCATACAAAACCCACTGACGGTCTCGGAATGCCCATGGTCAGGGTAGTTATCGGGAAAGGAGCCAACCCAATAATTTTATAATATATTTTTGAAAACTTTATCTGAATGTATGCATAAGCACACCGCATCGTTTTAATTATATTTTATTTCGTTCACTCACTGAGTATACTCCCGTATAC
>JAVXUL010000011.1:909963-927376 GCA_035590515.1 Trichilia minutiflora | reverse complement strand
TGAATGTATGCATAAGCACACCGCATCGTTTTAATTATATTTTATTTCGTTCACTCACTGAGTATACTCCCGTATACTCACTCATCTCACCTCTCAGTTTCAGGGAAAGCGATAGGATAAGCGCGGGTGGTGATTGCTCCAAGAGTGAAGGTTTAGGTATAGCTACTTCGACTCACTCAGGAAGTCCATAGTCCACAGGTGTCATTTTCAGTTTTTCTTTTATTTGTGAGATTTGGTAACTGATTTACAAATTTGTAATAAATATTATATCATGAGTATATAATATACGTATTCATATAATTTATACGTATTCATAAACATTTGAAGTGTTTGTAGCCTTATTTTATTTGTGTGAAGTTTGGGTGTATGGTTGGTTGGATATTGAAAGTGTTTTGAAAATAGGTTTTGTAATAGCCTTAGAGGCCTGCAGGTTGTATTCTGTGTGATTGAGTATATCCTGGAGGTCTGTGGCGATTGTCACGCGTGAGACCCATGGGTTAGGTCGTGACAGATAGCGTGATAGTAAGCGAAAAAATAAAAAGAGAGAAAATACATATTTTCTACTTCGTCTATTTTCATCAAAATGCCGACACAAAATTTTTAACTGTTAAATCAAGTTAAAATTTTGTCTGGATATTTTTGAGATCTTGTTTTATGGTTTGAATGGTGAAGATGGGATTTTGTGGTCTATAGCTTCAGATTGGTTTATGAACAATAACCTGTAACCAAGTAAAAGTTAAAAAAAATTTCACTCTGTCCTATTTTCATCAAAACTTATAAATGGATGTGTTAACCTTTAAATCATACTAAAATTTAATATAGACATTTTTAAAATCTTGTTTTATAATTTGAACGGTGGAGATATGATTTTTTAGTTTTGAACTCCAGTTTTGGTTCATAAACAATAATTCATAAATACATAAAGTTGTAGATTTCCTGTTACTCTATCCAATTTTCATCAAAATATATAAACGGATTCGATAACTATTGGATCATACTAAAATTTGGTTTGAACAATTGTGATATCAAGTCCTACGATCTGAATGATGGAGATGGATTTTGTAATCTTTATATCTAGATTTGGATTATAAACAATAGCTTTTATTTTTGATATCTTATTTGACTCGAGGTGATCTCATCGACCCCGAGGTGATTTCATTCAACCCAAACTGAGGTGATATCATCTTACCTGAGGTCTCATCTCATCTTATCTCAAGATGGTCTCTTTCAACCCCGAGATCTCTTCTCATCTCAAGATGGTCTCATGTGATCCCGATGTCTCATCTTATCTCAATAAGGTCTCATCCAACGAGACTTTATTCTAAGGTGGTCTCATCATCTCATCTCAAGGTCTCATCCAACTACAAGATCTCATCCAATGAGATTTCATCTCAAGATGATTTCATCATCTCATCTCGAGGTCTCAACCGACGAGATTTCATCCTAAGGTGGTCTCATCATCTTATCTTGAGGTTTCATTCAACTATAAGGTCTTATCCAACGAGATTTTATCCCAAGGTGGTCTCATTATCTCATCCTGAAGTTTCATCTAACTACAAGGTCTCATCCGATGAGGTTTCATCCCAAAGTGGTCTCATCATTTTTATATTTCATCAACTCATCCCAAGGTCTCACCTAATTATAAGATCTCATCAGGCTAGGTTTCATCTTAAAATGGTCTCATCATCTCATTATCTCATTCTAAGATGGTCTCATCGTCTCATCTGCCTCATCTGACAAAGGCCTTATCTTAAAGAGATCTTCTCATCCAAAAGAACCCTAATTATGATCATCTAAATAAAGTCATCTAGACTTGATCATCTAAATGAGGTTATTTAGATCTAATCATCCAAATGAGGTCATTCAAATCTGCTTATTCAAGTGAGGTCATCTAAACTTAATTCATATAATCCAGAAGGCTAGAAAGTCATCCAATAAAAGTATAAATTCAAATCTAAGAAGAAAAATTAGGAGGTTATTTATGAAGATACCAACCCTCAAAATTTTTGACTCTTGAGAATGAGGTTAGTAAACGCAAAATCTCATACTATGTCTATTTTGTTATATTTTTATCTCCTCATTATAAATATTATTTTATAAAGAAGTGTTACGTGAATTATTTATATTTTATGAAAAAGGTTATATTGATTTTCATCTCCTCACTACAAATATTATTTTATAAGAAAGTGTTACGTACACTATCTACATTTTTTTGGATGAAGTTAGGTTGATTTTCAACTACAAAATTAGAAATATTATTTTATGAAAAAGTGTTATGTATACTATTTACATTTTTTGGATGAGGTTATATTGATTTTCAGCTACAAAACTATAAATATTATTTTATACGAAAGTGTCATATGCATTATCTATATTTTTCAAATGAGACTACGTTAATTTTCAGTTGCAAAGTTATAAATATATATTTCAATTGCAAAGCTAAAAATATTTATTTCAATTGTGAATCCATAAATATTGACTTCAATTATGAAACTACAATATCAATTTAGAAAACTACAAATATGGTTTTATAATATTAAACTCATTTACTCAATGTTGAATCTGATATGTCCTATACAAAACCCTTTTACTTAATACCAAGTTTCACTCCATATAGAGCTTATATTCCTCATGAAAAGCCTATACAAAATATAGTTTTCACTAAAAATAAATTTTTAATAAAAATTGAGGGTTTATATTGAAAATAAATTAAAAACAATTATATTTTTTCTAAAATCTCTCATAAAAAAAGAATATGATAATGTATTAATGAGAGATAATTTTAAAAATCTCTGTGATTAATCACCTAATTATATATATAAATCATTATCCTCCGTAAAAGAACTGTATTCTAATTTGATCCCTAAAAAAAAGGCATGTAAGCAGTTTGGTTAAAATCCAAATTCAATCACAAAAAAACCCTTTCAACTATCACACCATTAACCTTCAACCATCATATTATTATCGTCCTAAGATCCATTATTTAGGGTATAAAAATAGTTGGAGATTTTATGCATCACCACTTATCTTTAAAAATTTCAAGCTCTTTCTTCACACAAACACCCTTACATATTTCATCTCTACTTGGGCATCTTGAATTCACTAAATTTGTTTTAACCCAAAATCCTCAGCTTACCATAGAGTTAGACTCCCTCGAACACTCTCCTCTCCACCTGGCTTGTGCCGAGGGTCACCGGGAGATCGTTGTAGAGTTACTGAATGTGAACACAGAAGTTTGTTTGGTTGAAGATCAAGACGGACGAATTCGTCTTTATTTGGCCGCAATGAGAGGAAGAGTTGGGGTTGTAAAATTGTTGGTGAGGGCAAAACTTGACTCAGTTTCTATGCTATTAAATGGAGATAAAGTTGAAGACCAAGTTACTGTAAATCCACCATTCCGGCGAGCAGATGCAGACTCTAGTCAAGGTTGCCCAATTGAAAATCGATATGCAAAGTTGAACTTCAATACAAGCATACAAATACATCAACAACAAAGCGAGTAGCAATCACTTGTTCATGGCTTGCAGTGCCATTCTTTTTCTGCTTCCCTCAGCATAATCATTCTGCTCATCATTGGAGTTCCTCTGAGGAATAAGATTTCTGTTGGGATTTTGATCTAAGAACTGTTCATTTCAGTTTTATTCACTGATACTACTTTTATGCTAGCAATGGGATTCATTCAATCACCATATGATGAGGATTTTCTTCTTACTACTGAACTCCACTTTGAAAATTTCTGAATTTTATGGCTTTTGGTCATAGATGGAACTCATGTTCTCAGGTTTCCATTATGAAAACTTTTGAATTTTATTGCTTTTGTTCATAGATGGAATTCATGTTCTCAGGTTTTGCTAGTGGATTCTGAAGCAGATATTTGGATTCTTCTTTTGGATTGTGAAAAACCTGTTCAACGTGTGTACAACAGAAAATCAACAGCCAGGGCCGCCTTTTCTTGGAAACAATCTAAGCGGTTGGCTAGCTCCCCAATTTATGGGAAGAACCCATATCTTCTGCGTATACTTTTACGTCTTTAATAGTTAATATTAAAAATAATATTATTTAAAATTAGTATGTAAATTTTAATTAATATTTTTTGCTTCTTAAAAAATTAAAATAATAAATTTTTTATCATATTGAATAACTATATTTTTTTATCTATTTGTAGAATATTTATTGACTATATCAGTAATAATATTTCTACAATAATAATTTTTTAAAATTAAATAAAGTAATAGAATATTACTTAAAACGAATATGATTGATTATATTATCCACTGAAAATAATAAATTTTAAATTAATATATATTTTTTAATTAATAATTTTTCCATCTTAAAAAATTTAAATAATAAATTTTTTCTAATTTAAAAAATAATCCATAAAAACAGATAAATTTTATAGACAAACTCTTGTACAAATTCATATCATTACTTCGTATTACACATTTCATGCAACATACAACAACGAACCCAGGCCAACGGAAAACAATCATCTAATCCTTTATTACTTAGCCCATCATGACTGGGTAACACATTAAGTTATATAAAAATTTAAATTCTAATATGAAGACAGCCAAGTTATTTCAAGAAAATAATTTGATAAATTTGAAATACAAAAGGAAGATATATATTAAAAAAAAGAGAGAAAAAAAAGAAGAAAAAATTGAAGTACATATAAAACTAGAAACACTGAATATTCAAGCTTTTGATTTTAATTTGATCCAAACTATTTGAAAAGGAGATAAAATGAAAAAGTAAAGGAAACAAAGAGTACAAGTTTGTTTTAGCTAAGGAGAAACAGAAACTACCAAGTCCTACAATACAGGGTTCTCAAATTATATATCCCACAATGGAGAAAAATCCCTCAACACAAATATGGGATTTTCTGATTTTCACTTTCATGAACTGCTTTGCTTCATTCCCAGAAAATTGTTCCCAAGCACTCTCTCAAGAGATAGACTTCTTCCCTCAAGTATGGCACAGCCACAGTGGATGTTCTAATCAATCAGTTAATAATCTCAACCTTTATACTGCATGTCCTATAAAGTGGAAGTTTAGAATTTGTGAATTTTTGCAATACCAGGAGTTAGTATAAAGCAGAAGATTGTTTAAGTGTTCACTAAAACAATCAGTTTCAGTAAGTCTTAAGGAGACCAAGAAATTTTACGTTCCCGGGAAGAATATCAGAATAGAGGAGACATCCGGGTAATGTATGCTAATGGAAGCCAACCATCATTCATTCAAATGGGAAAGTAAAGAATACAAAACATCAAAACATGATGAGAATTGCTTACCGGCTGGTAGCTTGGCATGTAAAAGACTGGCCTCTGCTGACCAACAAGCATCTGCTGTCCATACTGCAAAATCAAAAGGATACAGGCAATTAACCTCCAATCAAACACCACGTGCAATTAAATTGTGGAGTCATTTCATACCTGCGGTCCATGAGGATGATAATATGCTTGTGGTGATTGCATTTGTGTAACCTGTGGATTGTATAATACAGGCTGGTGCCCGGCAAATGGTGATCCAATCTGCAAAATTAAGTTGGTCTCAAGTATGTAACAAGTTCAACTAAAGAGAATTGAAATGCATAATTTTGGATCAGTTTAACTTACAAATAAATTACAATCCAAAACCATTGACACTCATTACATGGATCAACGAGAAACAAGAAATAAGAAATTAAGTTAAATTCAAGTACTTACTCCAAAACCCACTGGCATTCCAGGAATATGTGCTACGCCAGATACATTAGGTGGAGGATAGAAGGCATTATCAGCAACAGGGTATGGCGGCCTAGCAGAAGCTTGAGAGGGGATGAAACTCTTTGCATTAGGATTGAGTTTAAATTCCTGATACCCACATTAAAGAAATACATTAACAGTGCATTGTGAAGCAAAAGAACAGAAACTTAAGTTGTCTACTTGATAACGTGTTTACAACTGTAGTAAAGTGAAATGATCATATAACACTCATATATCAATCACACCTTGGCATGGGGGTTCAAGGTTGATTTTTCGGAATATAAAGAACCCATTGATGAGCTTGGTGACAAACTAGAAGCAGTAGGAGCGGGGGAAACAACTACACAATCTGAACTAGATGATGCAGAACTACTAGGTCTTGCACGAGAAATTACAGATTGAGATTCTCCAGGTAGTTTACTAGATACTGCAGCCTCCAATGGCACACCAATTGAACTATTCTTATCATTATGGTTTGATGAAACATGAGAGGGTGCATATGCAAGTACATTGGTACATGGTCCTGCTTTGTCAGAGTCATCCATCTCACTTCCTTGTGATGACTGTGAATCTATATGAAATACTACAGGTGGTCAGAACCATAAAACCATTTTATAACACAGGTAAAGCTTTTTGAACCAAAAATTAATCCACTCACCCACAGATTTTGGCAATTGAGCATCCTCCGGTGCCTGCAATATGAAGAACAATAGAAAAAACAAACATATACATTAGACAGAAAATAAACTGCAAGCATTTTCACGAGACAACTCTGAGTTCACACCAGGAGATTTACAAAATAGTAACTAAAAGCACTACTCACCAGCTGCTTCTCTACAGAACTCTGAACATCGCTATTTCCTCCATGTTTACCAAGCAAATTCTCCTGAACCCTATAATTTCAGATGTTGATACCCATTTTTTAAAAGGATAACAGGGAATTTATCTTACTCTTGAGGAAACTATAAAATAAAAAATCGTAAAAAGGAAAACCTGCTTTCACTGTCAACAGCAGGGACGCTTTTGTTGGGAATTTCAGACACCATCTGTCTAGCATGATCATGTGGTACAGAGCAGTATAAATCAGCACCAGTACCAGATTGAGACGGCAGTGCCTCATCCTGCTCACCCAAAATAGGGAAGGAACAGTATTTAGGCAATAAAAGAAGAAAAAAAGATTGCATGATAGCAACAAATATTCTCTGTAATTTGATAAGCAAAGGATAAATTTAACTACACGTATCTTTAATGTGTTTAGAGAGTTTCTACTGGTTCCAGAATAGTATAGTCATTAGATTTCAAGATGATTTAACGATGTTATAGGCAATGGTTTCAACAGCGGCTTCTTAAAAGCAAAACCAACTGCTATACTTAATCTAGTTTACCAATCAACATATAGCCCCCAAAATAATGCTTGTCTGGATAAGTACCAATGTTTACAGCATAGCTACACAATCACCAAATTAAAAATGGGGCCAAAGCTTCAAATTGTTTTCTGAAACTAGAAATGTGCAATTTCTATAAACATTAGTATTTCAAAGCTAAATACTAGACCTAAAATTCCATTGGACACTACTGATCGAGGAAATACCACTAAGGAAGCGCTTGATAAAAATTGAGCTCCGTCACTGCTTTTCCCACTGGTCAAATCAGCAGATCTCTTATTGACAGAACCAGAAGAATCTCCAAAGGTTTCATTATTCCGTGAATCCAACATAATATCCTCATCTTCTTCATATCCACTATCATCAAACCCAGTACCCCTATAAACCGAAGAAAACCTGGTCTCCTCATCAATATCAAATTTTCCATGAAGGTTGATCCCTCTTTCCTGTTGAACATATAAACATGAAAACATAAGATTTTTGGGCAGACATATTACCCAAGTTTTAAGAGGCAGAACATGACATTAGGAAACTCACCTCCGCTAAATGAAGATCCTGTGTGTCCTCACCCTCAATTTCTCTTGCTATTCTCATAGCTTCTTTTTCCAACTCTTTTGTTTGAGGACCTCTCAAAAGTTTTGTTGTATAAAGTTCCTCATTGAATGTGGTCTTAACTCCAAATAATGTTTCATTTGTTTCAAACTGATCCCAGTTCCTATCACTAAATCAGAAACATGTCAGTCAATATCGCACACAACAATAATGCATGTTCAAATAATGAAGATATTTCTAATACATCTACATCTGTTGGTATCATCATCTGTTGGTGAGTATCATTAAATAACCAAGATAGTTCCAACTAAAGGACTAACAAGAACAATAGTTAATGTCTGGAGGACTTAGCATCACATTATTCTTTTTTTGTAGCTTAAAGTAATTCCAGCAATAAAGTAAAATAATTATAGCAACCAATTCAGACCACTAATGATCAAAAATAAAATAAAATTGTTATAACAACCTACTCCAACGGACATCAAATATATTATCCAATCCAGGCAACTGCAGATCATTTTCATCAGGGATCCATGGTTTGAGCACTCTCTCCGCATCACCATGACGAGATTGTGATATAATGGAATCTATCATAAGTTCTTGCTGCTTGTCATGCTGGAGCTCATTTGCCATCCCATCCCTAGGCACAGCCACTTCCTGGAACCATGACAAACATCTTGATCCAATCACTAATGATCGATTAAACAAAAGAAAATTTTTACTACTTCATCAAATAAAAGATGCCTATATTTTTTTCATCCATGCATAAATTATAACTATATAATTGCTGCATTTGAAAAACGCCACTTCTTTATATGAATTGAAAAAGTATTACAGATACACTATTAATAAAAAATACACTTATCAACTATTTATGCTAACTTCATCCAGTGGAAACCGTAAATATGGAGTGTAACCTTTGCTGTAACTTGCACGAGCTCATTGGCGGGTATAATAAAAGTCTTTGAAGGTGCCTTGATAACAGACTCAGCAAAAGCTCTGTGCCCTCGAAAAGTACCTTCTTCCATTGAGCGAGCCATTTGCAAGACAACTCCTGAAATTGCCATACAAGTGAACGTCCAGAAAGCAATTGAATTGAATAAGTTAAGAATGTTACATAAAGAACTTGAAAGGAGCCCAACAATCCACAGCATAAAAAGGAGGAGTATGAGCTTTCAACTAGCAGAAAATCAGAGTGCATACCAAACTCTTTTCCATCGCTTATTGCATGAAATATTCCAGAGTATATTGATCCATTCTTCACTTGGACTTCCACAGCATGTCCAATAAGACATGTTGTTATAAATAATAGACGCCCATGGGAAGGACTATCACAAATTCCAGATTTGCCGCCAATCGGTGCACCTATACAAAAAAGACTAATAAAGAATACCAAAATAAATATTTACATCAGTTCTGATCAAAGAAGATTACCTGTACTAGTTACTCTGGCAGAGTTTGATTTTCCAGGTTGCAATTTACTATCAAGCCTAGTTAAGCCATCTTTTTCACCTTTTCGACGGCCAAATCCATTAGCAGAGGATTTGGGTGGCATAACTTGTTGCAAATTCATCAGCAGAAAAAGAAGCCTCTACCTATGAGAAAGAAGCTTTAATCACTTTTTAGATCATTCTCCTACAATAGATACATCAGATGGAAAATCCTTCATAAAGCATGCCCCAATAGACATAATAAAACGAAAACATAGAAAAGAACGACCTACACAGTTAGCAAAATACACAAGAAATTGGAGAAATGGTGTACGAATAGTGGATCCCATGAACAAACTATTTCTATTTTCTCTTCTTTCTTTTTTTCATTTATTTTGGTGGGTTGAAGGAGGCGATGTTGTCAATATCCAGTTTATAACATTTCTTATATTCCTTCCAATAAGAAACAAAAAGTTTTTATGACCAATAAATAAAACAAGTCATTTTAGAAAATGAAAACTCAGAAAAGGTAAGGGAATTAATGTCACAACAGCATTGGTGGCAGTAAAAACTTCTAGGGATTAAAGCCTTACAACACAAAATATTTACTCATTAACCAATCTAGGTATCCATGATAAGGGGGGAAAAAAGAATTGTACATACAGCTGAATTAACTCAACAGACAGACAGTCACTCCTCCCAAATAATCCACTCAGAAGCAAAATTGCAAAGCAATTCTCACTTCCAGGGCAAACCATCCTGCTTCCCAGAAACTGGCTTTGGAAATTCTACCTTCTATACCCCTAGAGGCCCAACTTCAAAACCCAGGAAAAGAATATCATCACATTATCACTGAAAAACAATATCAACTTCTCAACTTATAAGCATAACACAAATCTCCATAACAGCATTATAATAGATCATCCCTAAAAAAAGCTACCCAAATCACGTAAACATCTCAGAAGCAATAGGATGCACCATGTGCCATACTATTAGCTCAGAGCACAACCCAAAACCAGCAGGGTAACCTTGAAGGTTCCTCATGCAATCCCAATTTTTATCATCTAAGAAGCTTTCATAATTGCTTTCAATAAACAGCTACCGGATACTAAATCACCTAAGATTACACCTTCTCAACCACACAAGACATCTCAATATCACAGGCTCACATAATCTAGTTTGTAAAAACACTACCAATGCTTTGCCAATATACTTCTACTTACTTGGTTGTCACAAAAAAAACAAGAATATGGAACTTACATATTAAATCACACAAAGAGCTGATCGAAGCCTCCACTCAAGTTGCCCCCAAGATAAAATAAGAAATTGAAGTCTAAAGCAAACCCTTCAGCTTAGCCAATTCCTTAAGTAAAAATTTGTAATAAAACACTCACAAGATGAATTCTCTTCAAGCATATTACATCTAGTATCTGTATGCATGAATGCATAGCAATTCCAATTTCATAATCTCAAAAACAGCTGTTTGGTTGCCAAGAAAATGGACATATATTAAACCCCACAAACAGATGACCAAAGCTTCATTATTGCTTTCAATGAACAGCTACCAAATACAAAATCACATAGTTACACGTTCTGAAACAAACGCACACCTCAAGATCACAAACCCGAACATAATCTAGTACGCAAAACAATGTCAATGCTTTCCAAAAACACCCACGAACATTTTTACTTGTTTGGTTTCCCAGAAATTGCAAGAAAATGGAAAGAAATTGAACTTTCATATTAAATTCCACAAACAGCTGACCAAAAAGTCTCCGTTCATATTAATCCGAAATTAAAGTCTAAAATAAGCCATTCTGCTAACTATTTTCTTAAAAGTAAAATAATCCCAAGAATGCGTAATTTTACAATTAAAAACCTAAAAAACCCTAATTTCACATTTCCAATTACCATATAACAAGGAAAAAAAATTTTTAAAAAAAGGGGAAATTAAAGAATTAAAATTTCTAAAAATTAATCTAATCACAACAGATGAAATTTTGATCCTTACCTTAACAAGTAAAATTTGTTAAATTAATGGTGAGTTGGAGGTGAGTTCGAGATTCAAGGGATGGGCGTGTTAACTCAGTGAGTTACGGTTTTTTGTATGTTGGAATACGGAGGTGTCGATCACGTGCCAATCACCAGCGAACGCAAGAGATAGAGATGGAGAGGACTGGGTATGATCCACCGCGGGCGAAAAAGAGAAGGAACCGGAAAAGAGACCGGGAAGAAACTATGTAAGGAAACAAAACAATGATTGTGTGCGGACGAATGTACGAGAAGAAATATACGTCCTAATATTTTTTTCATAAAAATTTAGTCCCAATATTTTAAAAAAATAACAAATTAGATCGTAAATGTAACAATATACTCTCTACATGATACAAACAAGAAAATTTAAAATAATTTCAAGAATATATAATTCCATGGTCAATATTTATTTTTATGTTATTGTAATATCAAAATTTTATGTACATATTATATTAGGGATAACAACAGGAAAGATACACACCAAAATTATCATATCTATTTTTATATTCGTTTATATAAAATATTCGTTTATATATATAAAATATTCGATCTCATCTCAAATCCATTTAAATATATATCTATATTATTTATATCTGTTCCAAAGCTGATTAATAATTCTTGTATATTATTTGGTACTCGTATAAATATTCGTTTACCCATTTCTTCTTGAAATAGATATACAATAAAAAAATAGCTTGATAAAACTTATATTTATGATATATTTTATTATTAATTAAATAATTAATATGATCTAATGATAAATATATTTTATTTTGTATGTTATGGGTTCAAATCTTATTATTAAAAAAAAATTTAAGATTTATGTAAGATTAAATAATGGATACTCGAAATTATAAACCCTAATTTATTACGAGTTTAATTTTAATTTTTAAATCTATCCCAAACTCCTTTTTTTATTATTATTATCTTAATTTATCTTATTAGGACTGAATAAAATTGGTTATCCAAAAAAAACTCATCCAGTATCATGTACAGATGGGATATTCAATTAAATGGCCCTACCTTTTCTTTTTAATTTGTTATTAAGTTATAAAATTATTTAAATTAAATTTTTTTCTATTAATTTTTCATGGGTAAATGTTGAATTTGAGGCCTTAATACTATTATTTACAATAACAAATGACAAATAAATTTATTAATAATATATTCTCCATCTGTCTTTAATATAAATATATTAAAAAGAGAGATAAATGGGGGACATGACATTCTCCTATTCTATCTCTCCTAATGTCTCATGATGTATTTTAATGTTGATAAAGATTGATGTCATTTGCATTCCTAATATCAAAGCAAAAATACTTTTTTATTTCTTTAATCACAGGATTCATCAAGCACAAAGAGAACAACTTATTGATTATCAAGTGTTCGAAGTTTAAAGAGAATTTTTTTTTCCATCAACACATATTATTTTATAGCTTATTTATTTATCATCTTAATATTTAATTATCTAAATTTGTTTATTTTAATTAATTAAGATTGTTTAAACTTTTTAAGATAATTTTTTTTGAAAAAATAAGAATTTTTTTACTTTTTATCTGAATATTGAAAATCCAAAAATCTAATAACATATATTTATAAAAATAATTTTACCTAATTATTTTATTTACAAACTTACTCATTTAAAAATCTAAAACTTTTTTTTTCTTTTTCAAAATATACTTGTTCTTAATTAAAGAATTATACAATTTTAAAATTTTGATATAATATAAATACTATTATTTTTATTGTATTTAAATTTAAAATTTGAAGATATCATTTAAATTGAATGCTTTTATTTAATATAAGAAACTTTAACAAAACTTAAGATTTTATTATTAAATTAACATTCAAAATTATAAAAATATAGAAGTAAAAGCATTAATTTTGGGGACATTTATTATTTAAAAAAATAACTTAATATTTAAATTCAGATTTCAAAAAAAAAAAATTTAAAAATCAAACTAAAATAAATTTCTTTAATTTCATTTCAAAATTAATAACTATTAATTTGGGTCGGTTCAGCTTATATATTTTATTATAAAGTTAATTAACCAAACTTAAATAATGTAAGCTTTAATTTTTAAAAACTATAATTTAAACATTAAATTTTTTATATAAATTAAAAAAATTTAACTCCTAATATTAAAATTTTCTACTTTTTATTGTCTTAATGTAAACCAAAATCAATTCTCAAAAATTAAAATTGCATTAAATCCGAAAAGATTAAAAAAAAAAGAATTGATTAATTCAATTTGGTGCCTTTGTCAACCCTTAATCTTTGTCGGTGAAGAAGCTTTGATTATCTTAATTGGTTCATTATTAATGTTTTAAGAGGTAAGATCTTGATGTTTATCACCATACCCAAAGATAGAACATGTTTCCAAGATCAAAAATTTGGACTATAGAACATTCAAAATGGGAAACTAGCAATAAAGAGGAAAGAAATGGAATAATAACATCTGGGTCCAATATGACAAATAAATTTTCAAAATACAGTTATTTGAGATATTGTAAAAATTGAGGGACCTTAGTGTTATTATCCCCAAAAGCATGCTTTAGGTTTTATTTTTGATGCAAGAATTTTAAATAACTCAATTTAATGATCTCTCATTCTGTTTATAAAATAAGATCATTAATATTACAAATTACGTGCTTACACCCTAACAGAATAATACAGGAACCCAAAAGTATCTCTTCTGAAAAAAATAAAATCAATAACACAATAAGCTCCAACAATTATGTCTAATGTATTCTCCCCCTGTAGGCCCATACAAACCGTATAAGAACGCATCAACAAAGATATGGGAGCTGAGAGGTGAAAGAGAGTTTACTTTTTGACATCACGAATTCCAGCATCAAGAAGTCCTCTTTTCACCAAATCAATCACATCTGTTAGCTCCAATCTGCACGTACAAGAGTTTATAAAATTGTAACTATATTTTGGTCCATAAAGATTGCAGAGGACTGGTTAATTTGGCAATATCGACCAACATAATAAGTCAGAATTATACGTGCTTGCTATTTAAAAGATTGGGAAAATAGTACATACCACTCGAATCACAGTTGCAAATTGATCTTCTCAGACCATTTGAAGATGTCAGAATAAACTTCATCACCTCCCAAGTCTTCTCCTGTAGCCCCAGCTGCGACCCTTATAATATCTTCAATCAATGCAAAATTTCCCATGATGTCGACATGAGCACCACTTTGAGTGCCACGGCCCTCCAGCAGATTGGCTGGGGGAGAATGATTGTACTCCCTAATATAAGTTCGAATTCCAGAAGGATTGAATCTGGTTTTCCCACGCCAACCTTTAGCACACATGTAGCCAGTACTTAAAACAGGTACAGTTTCATCCCCGTCAACTAAATAAACTCCGTCCTTCAAACAACTATCTTCATCGTCAGCAGTAGTATCAATCTGAAATGGAATGTAGCACTCAGCTGAAGTTATTGTCTTATAGACATAAGCTCTTTCTGTTGGTAAGCCAACTCCATACATAGAAAAGATTTCCATTTCTGGCGCATTTGGTAACCTATGAAACCAGAGTGAAGAAAGTAGAGCGGTCAGAAAAAAACAATAACTGCAAGCTATTCGGAATGTATTTCACATGAATTTCAATGGCCATCTAATAGATCCAATAATTGAATGACAACAACAATCGTGAAACTACAGAAGCTAAATGGTCATCAAATTACAATTGTATACTCTTGAATAGGAAAAGCAATAATCAACAACAATATTAAAAATCGACTGAAATTATGATTACAGAAACTCTTACGTTGTCTCCAAGGGGTTTGACCAGTATTTGTAGTGTTGGTATTTTGGGTCATCCAAATTGTCAGCAATTCCATAAGAGAAATGAGCACTACCTCGTGCCATCATTTTGGGGGCAACAAAATGAAGCAGATCTAAAATTGAACCAGCCGTGTACACTTTATATTCTGATACAGCTGTAACACCACCACTTCCCATTTCATGGTATTCTGTCCACACATCACGACAGATATTCGTAAAACTATTACCCTTGACCGCACCCTGCACAATAACAGCGGGAAGAACATAAATGCAGCAACAGGAAGAAAAGGACCAAGAAGTTCAATCTGTGGCAACAATCATGCCAGATAAAAGATTACTTTGATTTCAGAACAAAAATTGTGAAAATAAGACTACACACAAAATTGACTTTCAGTGACACAACTTGTGAGGGATAATTAACGAACTAAAGAAATTCAACTCTCAACAAGCAATGTCGTAAGACAAAGGTTCCATCTTCTAATTGCAAGGGTGTGAGCCATCTAACACGTTGCCTCAAACAAGAAAAAAGAGAGAGAAGACTGGTAGAGTTAGTTCACTTCCCATCCATTTAAAGGTCATCTAAAGAGTTCACTCGAAATGGTCTTCATCTGCATTGTCAAGTATAAACCAAGAAGAAAAAGGAAATTGACCGACCATGATAAATTTTGAAGTCTTCCTAGAATTTGACTGACCATGATATAACAGATATACTTACCCTAAAGTCAATCCTATCAATTTCAGATGCAGGTGCCTCCGCTACATTCTTTCCAAACGAAATAATTCTTCCATAATTCACATGATTTCTTTGAGAACCCACAACTTTACTCCCATCTTCATTCACAATCTGGGTATCATTGTTTCTATCCTTTCTTTTGATAGGACTATGGCCTTCCTCAGGTGACCAGTCAAGACCACCCCAGATAGTGTCCCCACCTTTTGGTATCATTGACATAGTTGAGTCCCAAGTGCGGGTCATCCTCATTACATGTTGTAACGTCTGAAGGCGAAATATATCATTATCCAGAACACCTGGTGCAATAGCCCTGCATTTCGTGGGGTACATCCTTAGTTCTTCATTATGAGCAAGAAAAATTACAAGTAAGCATCACATATAACATTAAATCAGTAACTACAAGATAAACGGATCACACCCGGAAGAGCTAGTGTCAACAAACAATGTGTTAGCATCCTCATTACTAATAAGAGACACCTATTTTGCACTTAGGGATAACTACAAACATCTAGTTGTAAAGAAGGAACACTAGAGAGAGAAAAAAAAACAAAGATAATCAAAAGTAGGCAAGGAGGAACAAGAACCAGAACTTTATATTTTATAGCACAACATTAAATACAAATATTAATTTCAGATAATTTCAGATAATTTGCAACATAGTCTTTCCTGCATCCCAAAACTACATTTCACAACTTCAATCTTATTTTTTCTGTGAGGTCAAATAAAATTCTTTTATAAGATAAAGCATAGCTAAACTTAATTACTAAATGGGATAAGAAATCATTACGTTAGCTTACCAAGCACTAAGAATTTCTTCAAAATGCATATGAAAAGGTGGCTTGTCAAGAAATACACTAAAAACAATTGTGAGGTAAGTAAAACATACCACAATGCACTATGAATTGGTATGCCAACAAGATAGTTGAAATCATGATTCTGAGATTGCATAAATCAAGAATATGGGTCCAAAAAAACTGATATGATCAGTGATAAAAATTATTTGCCACAGGTTGTCTACATTTTTTCCATCCTATTTGCAAAGATCATTATCCTCACAAAATACATTTATATCAAACAACCAATCACAACATGAATGCTTTGTTGCTGTGCACTATAGCGGATGTATACTAGATATTAACCTGGCAACCGCAATATCTCTTGCTTCAGCAGAGAAGAGACCAGCAATAGCTTTTGGAACACCTAAAAATGCTCCACCAATGTTCATCACTGCCTTTATATGCTTAGCACACCAATCGGGTCCACCACCGCCACCTATTGGAGTTGGTGCCTCGACCCACTTCATAAAATGTAGAAAGTACAAAACACCCATAGAATGGGGAATAATAACAGCCTTATTCCCACCATTTGTAGCTACCATCAATTCGATATTGCTTTTAATCCGGCTAAGTGTTTGGTCCCTCACCTGATTTTTTGGAGGTCAAAGACATATTATGCAATGCAAATAATTCATAAAAAAAGTAAAATAAAAGGAGTAAACTCAATGCCTATAGAAGAAAACCTCAGTGTTTTGAAACGAAATTCTCCAATCATAAGCAGCCATATACATGTTTTTCTCCTCATATCCAATACGTGCAAGGTTAGCAATCAGAACAGCCCAAACAAAGTAGCCAGGGGCAAAGTAATCAGCAGCCACAAGTCCAGAGACAGGCCTGACCCTTATCCCAGGAGGATCTAGTCCAGTTTCATTGTCTAGTGACATGTGCTCCACCCAGCATA
>JAVXUL010000011.1:890332-902910 GCA_035590515.1 Trichilia minutiflora | reverse complement strand
ATTTAAATTATTTTATTAAATAATTTATTTATAAATAATAATATAAAAGACTTTTTTTTAAAAATTTTAAACTAAAAAAAAAAAAATCTAGCGAAACATGGAATTCCTTTTCAGGGAGATTTTGCGTATCAAGGAGATGGCTTTTGTGGGGCCACCTCTACTCTCATTGGTTACCATGTGGGCTTCATATCTACTTCTGACATATATTTAATTTAATTGACAATAAAAAAATATATTGAGTGAAAATGAGATTTATGTTAGAAAATATTTTTGATAATAATATAAATAATAAAAAATATTAATAATTTTATTTTTAAAAAATTATTTTTTAGATATTAGAGAACCAGTGATAATATTTTAAAAATACTATTCACGGAGCAAGAGATTATTTTATTATTATTGATATATTAATTCACAATTAATAATAACCACTTTTTTCTTAAATTATTTTCTAAAAATTTTTATCTCAATAGATTTTAAAAATTAGAAATTGACCAATCGTGATGTCTTCTCAAGTCTCAACCAAAAACAATAAATATATAAAAATTAATGATAGCAAATAATATAAAACCAAGGAAATGAATTGGTGGATAAAGAATTAAAAAAATTAAAGACTAATAAAGTGAGAGAAAGATAAATATTCTATATTTTGATTACATGATTATTGTTTCTCCGCTTTATATTTCATGATAAATTTTTTTTTGAGATTTAAAAATTATCATTTAACCAAATTATAGAGAATATTTGTCATACTCCCTAATAAAATTAATAGAGAAACAAGGAAACATAAAAATTGTAATAAATTATAATAATGGTTCTAATCCTACCATCCTCAATATGATTTCCAAACATTTGCTCCTATTCCATCATGTGTTTTCATCAAAATTCAAGGCCCTCTAAGATTTATTCATTTTCTTGATTGAGAATGATTCAACAATACAAATTATTAATTATTGAAATCTTTTAATGATTCAATTTAATGTGAATATGACCCACTACACATAATATAGTTGTTTCATCTGCTCAACTCTCAATCTTATGGTTATAGATTCTATATGAATCTAAATCAAATCAAACATCTATTGGATTTCACTTTTTTTTTTTAATTGTTAGGTTAAATATAAATTTTTTAGCTTATTTTAAACTAAAAAAATTATTAAAAATTTAAAATAGTCTTTTTTTAAATTCTATTTATAACCATGGATGGCATGTGATTATTATTAAATAATAATTTGGTTTAGAAATATTATTTTTACTAATTGAAAGTTTAAATTCTCTGTCTCTCTCTATTCAAATTTATTTTTTATTTTATGAATTAAAATTTGGATAAAATAATTTATTTTTATATTTTTATTTGAAGAATTTGATATACATTATTGAACAAAATGCATATGAAAAGAAAACAAAAGCCTAGGCTAAGTACTCGAGATTCTAAGATGTGGTCCTAATTACAAGTAATCCACCTTCATTCCTTTTATTTTAGTTTTCTTTTAATTGTTAATTATTGCTTAATACACGTGACGCTATCATTTTCATTGTCAACCGATATTTCTCACTTTTTTTTTACATAATTATACATTATTCTAAAAAAAAATAATTTAATGAATCCCATCTCTTATTTTTAAGAGTAATTTTTTATATTAATCTCAAAAAAATAAAAAAGATATTAAAAATTTTATTTATTTATACATATAAAATAGAGTGAAATTTGAATAATTGAGATTCCATACATTGTTATAATAAAAATTAAAAATTTATTTTGCTATTGTATGATAAACCTATGAACGAAATTTGCAGCATTATTGTTAATATGGGCCCCCTATCTATCTATCTATCTTCAATTATTTTAATTTTTACTATTAATATATGTATTTAATTTTTAATTGCCAATTTTATGTCTCATTTATAACAAGATCAGAAAGAGGATGAAAAATAAAATTGTAGCAAAGCATGCATTTACTACTCAAGGACATTTAGGTCACTTTAATTATTGCCTGTTAAAAATATTGTTAGAAGATTAATACGACCAATTTTAATATATTTAAAATGACATAATAACATTTAAATATAATATTTTTTGCATATTACAAATATGAACATAATAACAAATAAATTCCTAAACTATATATTAAAATATTATTCTTTTAAGAATAATATTAAATATACAATATAAATTCTTACATATAAAATGATATAACATGATATTATTGACTACATCCGGGTGGTTGGAATAATTGAGATTTGGGACTTTAAGTTAAAGGTCCTGAGTTCGAATCTTTCAAATACAAACGTATGATTGACTTATTAAGGTGAAAGTTTCGATTTATTTCTGTGTTTGGTATTATTATGGGTGATATGTGTACATGCGTTTAGTGGTTAAGGATAGGGTCATATGATTTACGATTATAAACTCTACGAGAGTGGATATCTATCTCCATGTATGGCTGAACGACATAGTAATGACTGAGTATGAAAAATTTCGGATTAAAAAAAAAAAGATATTATTGACTAATAATTATATTTTATAATATTAAATATATTTATTTAAAATTCTGTTATATTTTTATGAATATGATTATGTGAATTTTACTAATGGGGACTTTATATTAGTAGAAATGATAAAACATAAATAGAAAAAACAATTCAAGTGAAATGGAGGAGAGAAAGATACTCAAACTCTCGATGGTTTTTCGTTTTGAATTATATTAGCTTTTAAGATCGTATATGCGGAGATATCAACCACTCCACTGCTTCTAACACAATTTCTATTTTACTTTAAAAAGAAAAAGATTTTTTTATTACTTAATTAGAAAGATATGTGATCATAATATAAGAATTAAGTGGAATAAAATTGACTAAGTGACAGAGTTTGGAATAAAACATTATTATTGCTTTCTAATATTAGAATTATACTACTAATACTACATGTTCTATATTTTAAGATAAAAAAATACCTAAATTAAAAATAAATTATATCATAATAATAATAATAATAATTGGGGGATTTGATTGTAGCCTAGCCCAGTGATCAACGTCCTTCTCCACACCCTCATTTAGGCCCATCAAATGTGTATATTAATAATTCTCTCTTATACGGTATCGTTCCGAGAAGCTGATCATACCAACAGGAAGATAGTCAAATCGTCTTGGACACTTTGTCCAAGGCAAACGGTCAGAAATTCTTCTTCGAGCTATTTGCTGTCAACTTATATTCGGGTTAGGGCCTTCAACAATATTTACCTTTAGAATTAGGGGGTCGGATCAATATCCCACTATGCAACAGTACAGACTTGCGGGCACTCGGGGTATACTAGTCCCCACCCTTCTACCTTCCAACGACCCCGGGACTATAACCCGCTGCATGAAGGTCTCCCAAGAAGTAGAACCAGGAGATATCATTATCGGGAGAGCTAGAAGCCTTGCTCAGAGGTACAAATACTCGGAGGCTTGGGGATGAGGTGGTAAGGAATAGTATCACAATTCTCCACGCCCTCTAATTTTATAACAGGTCATCCTGGCACGTCAGCCATACAGCAACAAATGTCCAAGGATACGCATTCCTAGATTTTTCATATACAGTATATAGAAATCAAGAGAAAAAAAAAAGATGCAATCAGATTCATTCGAACATCATCGAGAGAAACCCACTGTGAGATTTTCTTTTAACTTTTCAGCGCACTCAGACATCATACTCAGGAATAGAATACTCCATGCCATCTATATTCTTCGTGCATTCTTGTTTGTTTGCCTGTACATTTATTTCACACATCAAGTAAAAACCTCTCTGACTTAAGTATCGGAGGATTTTCGTTAGAAAATCAGTTTTATCCCTGAGGTGTTCTGTGTGTTTTACAATTCTAAGCTCAAGGACGAGAAATAAAAATCTACTGGTACTCGGAATCGTAAACGAGACTGATTTCTTGTATCAATAATAATAATATTATTATTATATTAATTAATATATTATTTTTTACGTACAATTTATATTTTAACATTATTAATGCATATAATTTTATTTTACAAAATTTACGGGTAAATTCTTGTACGGACTAATGGAAGCTCCTTGTAGGATAGAGTCCACAAATTTTAACTACTTCTACACGGCGCGCAGAGCCAGACCCACTTTCTCTTTTTACACTCGGACCTGCGGCTCAATAGGGTGGCGCCGAGCGTGCACCCACACCGTACCCCTAACTTTACGCCGACTTATCCTCTTCCTTCTTTATTTATCCTCCGTTCTGAGTTCTCGACTTTTTGTAAATTCTTAAATAAGACAATAGTTTACGTGTTTGTTTATATTATCTAGGTCCCTTTTTCAAAAATTATAATTACATCTAGATACCCTAACTTTTATGTTTTCACAAATAATAATATAATTACACTATTTATATCATGTAAATCTCTATTCCTATCGAAGTGTTAAAATTATTTATCATATACATTTTTTAGGACCGACTTCTCAGTTAAGGATTTACGAAATATTTTTATGTATTTAAATAAAATATAAATCACCAGATTGTAAAAATACCAACTTTTAAAAGATATTTTAATAATTTCAAAAAAGTTAAGAACCTAGGTAATACAAATTAAAAAAAATTATCTTTGTTATAAAATTATAAAAAATAAGGGACTAGGATGTTATTAACCCACACTTTACGGTCATTTTCATTACATTTACATTTATTACAGCCTTCAGATTTCTGTATAATTTTTATTTAAAAAAATAATATTTTTTTTATTATATATTCACTACTTGGTGCTCAAATCTCCATAGCCATCTCTCTCTTTCACTCACTCTCGCTCTCAGACAGCTCTGTTTATTTATTTCTTCCTTTATTTTATTTCCCACAGCGAGGAGAGAGAGAGAAAGGGACTGTTTATTTATCACTCATTGTATTAGCAGATAGAAATTGAAAAAAAAAAAATAATGCATTGATTATTTAATTGTTTATTAATGTAATAAAAGCTGTATTGCCTTGCCTTAGGTGTCGCCATGGTTCATGGCTTGAGTTAATTTCACCATTAACGGTCACCTTTCGTTTGCTTGCTTGCTTGCTTCTGTTCTGTTTCTGTTTCTTCTTTGTTCGGTTGCGTGTGATCTGATCAGAATTCTTCAACTCTATTGTGTTTTACTACGTCCAAATCTGAGAATTCAAGTTTTTGAGCTGGCACGCGTATGAATGTATGTATCTATATTGATCGTCTATGTGAGCTGCTGCTTGATATTCTCTATTTTCACCAACTCTGATAAGTTCTCGTACGGAAAGCTGATCTGCGTATTTTTTTAGGATTGATTTAAAACTATGTATACATGTGTGTATGTATTTGTGTTGTTAGTATTGAATTTGATTGAATTTGACTTTTGTTCTTTTTTTTTTTCTTTTGTGTTGTTTTTGCAGTTAATTTTAGCTTTTGTTTGAGAAAATAAAAGGTAAAAATTGGAGGTGATGTTGACTTGTATAGCGTGTTCGAAGCCTCAGCCTCAGCAGATAAATAATGGATCTTTACCGCAGCAGCTTGAGGAAGAAGATGAAGTTGGAACACCAAGTACTAAGCAAGCTATTAAAGCTCTCAGGGCTCAGGTAACGTGTTTGTTTGCAGAGATAATGAGGTCAAATTTAAAAAAAAAAAAGAAATTGCCAAAGAAAATGTGGGAAATTTTGAGGAATTGGGTTTTTGGAGCTATAAGAAGATGGTAAGAAAAGTGTTATGGTCCGTTATGGGTGATGAGAAAGCGGGGGAAAATTAAAGAGAGCCGAAGTTTTGGGACCAAAGAGTTTTTGCTTTTCTGTTCTTTTATTTTCCCCGGGTTTCTCTGCAACTAAACAGATGATGAGGTTTCTGTCATTGTGATTTTTTTTTCGTTTTGAAATGGAGTGGGAATAGTGAAAGGAGCTGGAAAATAGTGGGGAAAAAAGGAGGAATCATGAGTTTGGGGAGTTTTTGTTTTTTGTTTTTTGGGATGATGGGACAAAAGAAAAAGGTTCAACTGTTTGTTTGTTTTATTAGAACTGTTTGGTTGCTGAGAAAGTAATGAAAACTAGAGGAATCTGAGTCTTCGGATTTTCTTTTATGTTTTTAAGTACGTAGGACAGAAGAAAAACAAGTTTCGCGAGACCGCTTTATTCAACGGTGAAAATATGCAAAATTTAAAGGACATGAGGGTTTTGGATCTCACTATTCTGATGCTAAAACGCTAACAGTAAAGATTGGAGAAAGAAGAAAAAGCGTACTTTGAATATGGCTAGGGCTGGAAGGAGAAAAATTGGATCCAGTTTTACAAATTTTTGGAATTGACAACAGCTGACTATATGCATAGAATTTTGCTTGTCTTTTCTGCCACCAAAGAAGAGTTCAGCAGTAAAGAACTTTTTGTTTACTCCGTTTCCTTGGCAGCCATCTAATTATAATTCTTTCCCTTTGGGAAAAGAAAGGTAGGGACAAATGGAACCTACTCTTCTTAGTTGGTTAAGTTTTTCAAATTTTGGAAGCAGAACTAATTGAAAGAGTGTTACAAATCATTCTTTTCTTCTCAATGGAAAAAGGCCTAATTACTGTGTTTTCCTTTTCTTTTAGATCAAGGACATGGCACTGAAAGCATCAGGAGCATATAGAAACTGCAAGCCTTGTTCAGGATCATCACGCCGTAACCAGAATGGAAACTATGTTGATTCTGAGGCTGCCTCAGACTTGGCAAGGTTTTGTTCTTATCGTCAGACTGGGAGTTCCAACTCAACACCAAGGATGTGGGGGAAAGAAATGGAAGCAAGATTGAAAGGCTTATCAAGTGGAGAAGGGACACCTGCATCGGTGAGTGGAAGAACAGAATCTGTGGTGTTCATGGGGGAAGATGAGCCTAAGGAATGGGTTGCACAAGTGGAGCCAGGTGTTCTTATCACTTTTGTTTCTTTGCCAGAGGGAGGGAATGATCTTAAGCGGATTCGATTCAGGTATGCTTTCTATTGTTTGGTAATGGCGTGATAGTGAATTCTTTGTTTTGTTTGGCTGCCATCAAAATTTCTCTTACGTAAATGGCAATTGGAGTTAACAGACTGGTTGTCCTTTGTAAGCGACTGTTTTTGTTATTCTAGGTGCGACAACAAATATTTTTGTTTGTTTGATTATGTTCAAAATCTTAATGTTTCTAGCATGCTATTGGTAATTAGTGGTGTAGGTGCTGATTTCTGATTCTGTATCATTGTAACGTTGCTTGCTGTGTAATTGCATGTGACTTGTTACTGTATTAAATTCATTTTGCATAATTAAGGTGGCCCCCAAATATGGGTCTGTTTTTTAGTGTTTCTTGTATATGCATCAGAGCACCTGTTGTAGTTCCAATAAGTAAATGTAGTTTGGCATCAATTTTAAGTTTAAACTAAACCATAATCCTGCATCAAAGTTACTGTATCATATTCTTTATTCATCATTGTTGTGTTGTAATTCCAGAAGAGAATTTGATCAAAACAACTAATTAATGATGTTTTGGCTGCTCTTGCTTTGATTAGACTTCAGCTTCAAACTTTATACAGTTTTGTGTTAAATGAGTTAAATTTCAAATGCCCTTCATTTTTATCCTCTTCTTTTATTTCTGCTGACTTGTGTGAAAATTTCTGGGGTCAGTAAAATGAAGGACATTGATTGGTAAAATAATACAGGGGTCAATCCCTTTGCACCTGTTTGTTTTGTACTTCGTGGAAGTCATAAGCAAAAGTTATTTTACCTGAAGAAAGTGACCATCCACAGCATTGGTACAATATCTGAAAGAGAATTTGTTGCACTGTACATGTATTTGGCATCTCTTGTCAACTATTATTTGTTGTTTTGTGCCTCAAAAAATTTTTGTGAACTATTTTGCATTTTCCATTCCAAAGCTTTGGATGGGGGAAATTTGAACATCTTCCCTTACCTTACATTTTGGACTTTCTAGGCTGAGATTCTATTGTATTTGTTGATGGTCACCGTTAATTGATGAATGTGGCCAACCATTATCTGATTTTTCTTTTCTAAGCAATATGTTCATCAATTTATAAGCTAGGAAAAATATAAAAAGATGCAACTATGGAATTGAAAATGGGTAGTAGGCTTGTGAAGTAGACGCAGCTAATAGTAAAAACAGGTACAGGTTTTTTAATAGGTTTAAAGTTCATTGAATGTAAACGGCAGCTTCATTAATAGGTTACAAGTTACCATCACATAAATCTCTGGTAGCGTAACTCATGTTTTAGCTCCTCTTTAGCTGGTGAGCAGCCTGCTGGCCTGTCAAATTTCTGACGTGGATTGCAGTGTATGAAAAATGTGTTAGAAACTGCCCATGGCGGTTTAGTTTTTTATTGACTTTATTCTATTAACATCGTATTTAGATGATGAGAATCTTTGGCACTTGTCTGTTTATCCTGTCATTTCTCTCTCTTTGGAAAGAACTCTAAGCCTTGTACCATCCAATTTCATCCTTCAGTGCTGTTTTTTTCATTCATTCAATTAATGTGTGGAAATCTGCTCATTTCATTCTTTAAGATGGGGAGTGCTAACATTTGTTTTATTTATTTCATCAGTCAAGAAATGTTTAACAAATGGCAAGCTCAAAGGTGGTGGGCAGAGAACCATGAGAAGGTCATGGAACTATACAATGTTCAACGGTTCAATCGCCAAGCAGTCCCGCTTCCTAATTCTCTGAGATCTGAAGATGAGGTATTGTTATGGTTTTGTGCACTATTTTTGTTTAAATTTATGCCGTCTTTTGTGGGGTTTTATGCGTTTACAATTATCTTTCACCTTGCAGAGCTCAAGGGTTGAATCTGCCAAGGGCAGCCCTATGACTCCCCCGCTTGGCAAAGAGCGCCCTTGCAATTTCCACCGCCCAGTGGGAGTAGGATATTCTTCTTCTGATTCACTCGACCATCAACCAATGCAACCCCCTCAGTGTTTGAACTCAACAGGTATTGCTTCAACACCAAATCTTTCAAGCATCAGTGGGGCCAAGACAGAGATATCATGTATCAATGGTTCTGCCAGTACTAGTTCATCAAGAAAGGCTGATCAATCTGGAGAACTTTCCATCAGTAATGCCAGTGACATTGAAAATGAATGGGTTGAACAGGATGAACCAGGAGTGTATATCACTATAAGATCACTACCAGCTGGTGTACGGGAGCTTAGACGTGTACGATTCAGGTAAATGAGATTTTTAACTTCATTACATTTCAGGGGCTTAAGCTTCAACAAAACAAGTTCGTTTAAAACTTTACATCTAATCGAAGTCATTTGGATTCAACTCAAAACATACATTTTAACTTTATATGCATGATGCAGCCGAGAAAAGTTTGGAGAAATGCAAGCAAGGTTATGGTGGGAAGAAAACCGGGCGCGGATACAAGAACAGTACTTGTGATGTGGGGAAATTGTGTCCGCTCATTTTTTAACAAAATGGTGTTTAATAGTTCTGTAAAGTTCCTGAAAAGACATCATAACAAATCTTACAGATAGTAACCATCCATCTTTCGAGGTTGTGTTTAATTTCTACTTTGTTTTTCTTAATTTCTTATTTGGGGTGGATAATAAACAATTGTTGGGTATTTTTAGAATTTGTTAAAAGGGTTTGGAAAGTGAAATTATGAAAATGATGGGAAAAATGTTAATTTCAGGAGTGATCATTAATTTTTAGTGATATCCATTGTGCTAAATTTTATATTTTAGAAGGTTGTATGTTTGTAATTGTTGTGCTTCTACTTAATTTCGAAAATACAGTAGGAATACTAATTATATAAAATTATTGCTTTAATTTATATATATATGATTAGATGTTATTTTCATTGTGTCAAAAGTTATAATTGAAAAGACATTATTGTCCAAATGATTGCACAAAATTACCACTTTCAAATATTGGATTTTCAACTCTATATAATTAGAAACATCAATCAATATCCAGCCCATCCCCTTGCTTAGACTCTAATGATCCATACTTAGAACAACAAGATCAAAGAGAATTGGGTCAATAATCCCTCCATGCCCAAGAAAAGAAAAAGGTTAAATTGATTATCTTTATTCCACTTTGCAATGTGGAAAAGAGACAGAACACAGAGGCACTAAAGTAAATTTAGGTTCAAGTAATTGACATTAATTTTTTAATCAGGTTTCTATAAAAGTAAAAAAAAAAAAAACTTAATTGAGGTGAAATTATTTAGTAAATTATCAAATATTACGTACATATGGACTGAAACTTTTTAGATAATAAAATATTTTAATTAATTTAATTGATAAAATTTTTTAAAAAGATATAACATTAGGAAAGTTTAAATTATGCTAAAAATAAAATTAAGTTTAATTTTTTTTTTAAAAGAATAGACACCTATGAAAATGTTTAATTAGATATAAAAAATTAAAATTAAAATAGAAGGGCAATATGTAAAGGTCTAAACTCCGTTATTTAATGAAAATGACAAATTATTGCCCACCTTTTGAAATAGGTAACTTGCACACCTCGTCTATAATGACAATTTTGTATATTTACATTCGAATCATTGCAGACTGACATGTTGTTGCAAATCCTGAAATCGGACATGTAGCATTTTGCAGTACATAACGCGTACGATCAGATTTGAGACAGTTTCGGATGGGTCAATTTCCCGCCAAACTCAAAGTGGCATGACCCAGGTCCCACTGTCCCAGGGTTACACGCCATCTAAAAGCTTGTAACGTGGCATATTCGTACTAAAAAAAGTGTACGGCTCAGAACGGAAATGAAACCATTTATTTCCTAAATTCAACCGATCATCGACCTGAAACGAAACCCGAAACCCATTTTGCACTCACAATCCTTGGATTTGATAATGTTGAACGTGAAATTAAAGAATTTACAATATTGACAGTGAAATTTGCTCTGGAATCAACTCTACTTGGAAGGTGTAGCGTCGAAATCATCGTGAAATGGATAAAAAAAGGTTAGCAGATTTAAAATTTTTTTGACTGTTTTATTTCGGAATGTGTTGATAATTGCATGCATGGTTCCTTTTTGTCATGCACTAATTGTGTATATAGAAGACTAAATTAGTCCTTTTACGCACAGTATGATGCCCTGAGTGAAAGCTTGATCGTCAGCTTTTTGGTGCTTCTTTATATTGGAATGAGTACTTTATTGATTTTTATTTTGATTGTATGGATATGTGGTGTCTTGTTTTAGTAATGTATATATATACATGCGTTGACTTGTTTTGTTTGTATATGCATGTGTTGGGTTTCCTGTCTTCTCGCTTTCCAAGTATTTGAAGGATGTGAAACTCAAAAATGCAATCAGAGTAAATCACCACTGAATGAGGAAGCTGCGCATGCTGATGAATTTGCCTCATAGGTTTTCAATTCAGTCTCACCTCCCACAAACAGTCCTATCCCAGAACTTGATCTGTGTGATTCCACAATCTTGGAAGCTGATGTTCATAGCTCAACAAGCCTAGAAAATGATCTTGAAGATTCTGAAATCCCAAGTCCTGAACTGGATGATTTGGAACTTGTTGATGCTGATTACATGTATGATGGTGTGGTGAGCTAGCAACATGGTTTGATGATGACAGTGATGCAAATCCAAGCAATAAAGATGGTGAGGCTAGCAAGGATAGTCCTCGGATTGACACAACAATAGAATGGCCAAGTATAAGAGGTTCTGATGGTGATGATGATATTCTTTCAGATTGTCTAAGTGATGACAGAGACTGTGGAACATTATCTGAGGCTGAGGAAGACAATGCACATGCAAGCTTTTCAAAAATCTTGAGAATGGTGTTTTCACCCATCAACCTGGAGAAGAAGTTTAAATAAAGGTTGGCCAGAAGTTTAGGGATGTGTGGCATTTCAGAGAGGTGTTGAAGGACTATTGTCTGAATAAGAGCTTCTGTACGAGGAAAATAAAGAATCAGAGGAGGAGTTTCATTGCCAGCTGTTCCCAGAACAGGTGTCCACGGAGAACATATGCAGCAAATGTCCAAGGGGGTTGTATTTTTAGATCAAGCAGTCAGAAGAATGACATAATTGTGATTGATATAGTAAAGACTATAGTGTCACAGTGATTAGCGTGTCAAAAAATTTCAGAACCGTTACAAGAATAACCCACGGCATCCTATGAAGACACTGAATGAGAAGTTAAGGCAAAAATCTGGAGTGTACTGTAACGAGAGGAAACTTTACAGGGTAAGAAGGAAAGCTTTAGAAATTGTCAATAGAGATCACAAGCATTTGTATGCCAAGCTACTAGACTGTGCAAAGATTTTGGAACAAACAAATCTAGGGGTATTGGTTCAAATGCACTTGATTCATTAAGGGCATGCTGAAGAAGCACTATTCAACAGGTTTATTTCCAGCTTTCGAACATTAAAAGATTGATTTGTTATTGGATGCAGATGGTTTAGGGGAATACACGAAAATACCCACATTTTCTACCCAATTTACCGAAATAACCACATTGAAAAAATGTTAACCAAAATATCCAAAAGTAGGTTTTTTGGACGATTTTACCCCTGTGCGAAAGTTAGTGTTTTTTGTTATGTGCGAAAGTGTAAGGTATACTTATGTGCGAAAGTGAGTGTTTTTTT
>JAVXUL010000011.1:858081-873409 GCA_035590515.1 Trichilia minutiflora | reverse complement strand
ACAAGTTGGTGCTTATCAGCAGCCTCAATTGGGAAATTTCAACTGGACACCAAACTTCTGAGAGAAATGCCAATCTATAAGGGATTTGAAATTCCTATAAAAAGTTTTTTTTTTTCCTTTTTAGATTTCTCTGTGAAATGAGTAACCCACAATCTTTTTCTCATCAATGCATCATCTGGTGTTTAAAAGTCTTAATTGCTTCATTCCTGTTAAACTTCTGCTGACTCTTAATTTTTCTGCATAAACCTCAGCTTATCCCATACTACAGGACAAACCAACTGCTCATTTCACAAGATTTGTAACTTTCAATCTTTAACCGTTTCTGCAAGTATGTATGTATTCTGTTACTAGATGAAATCTTGAATCAAAAGCAAGTTGATATACCTAAATACTTAAAAATTTATGCTCTGTTTCAAAATTTTAATTTTGCTCTTACTGGAGTTCAAGTTGTATGCTTTTCTATTCTCTTGTATCTAAAAGCTTCAAAAGCTTCATCTCTCCATGTGCTTATGGTACTGTGTTTCTGGGAATCATTTCCAGTTATTTGTGTTCCCTTTTGTCAGAAGAAAAAGAAAGAGAAAGCAGAAACTGACATAGTTATTTTTGTTTTTATTTTTGCTTTTCTGACTTCATTTTTTAGACTGCTTTCTTCCTTGGGATCGCCAAACATTCCTTTCCTTGCATGTTTCATGCAGCAGCATAGGTCACTTTATTTAACCAAGCTAAGCACAAAGCTTTAGTTCCTTTATCTCATACCAATGTTTTTTCTCTCTTCCTTTCTCTGGCTCTTCCATGTGAAATCAGAAGAAAGATTCAATGGCCTTGAGTTGTCTTTCAACTTTCCATGTCATTCTTAGATATTTCGAGCCTTCTGATTTAAACCCATAATTGTTTGATATTCGTGGATTTTATAGAGTAGAGATTGCCAAAAAACTAGAAGGCCCTTATGCTTATCAGGATTGAAATAGGTTACCTCAAAAGGTAATCTAGCATTTACTTGTAATTGTGATGCTTCTGTTTAGTTGAATCTCTTAAGCTTCATTCTGTGTGGACCGTGGATTTGAAATAACGGCTGTTGCTGCTGTTACAAGATGGAAGTACTAAATATTAAGTATTAGTTGAAAAAATGAGTAGGTCTTTTCACAATTTTAAACGAAGCCTTGTTCACATAATTTAGCTTAAGTGCACCATCGATTTTACTACTTCAAGGTAAGTTTTTCATTCAAGCAAGACTACATGAACTACAGATGTGAAAGAAGGAAGGTGCAAAATGCAAGGTTGTGCGTAAAAAGGCTTCTTTAGGAAGTGGCTTTGCATTTTTGTGCTTCTTCCAACCTCAAAAAATGTTTTGTAGTAGTATCAAAACTAATATTTCGGTTATTTTTTTTAATTAAACAATATAATAAATAGATAGATAGAGAGAGAGTATGAATTATTATATTTTAACTGAATTTATACTAAAAGACTTGTCCTGGCTGCTGTAAAATGAATTCATTAGCATGTAAATATGGCAACGATTACAAATATATATAACCAAAATTATCAGTTATTTATCTTAAAATCACTTTGTTTATTAGTCTATATAGGCATTATAATTGAAAAGATTGAAATAGGGGGCGGCAGCAAAGCATGGAAATCTAAGGTTGGGTGACCCACAATTGAAAACTATGAAGATCGAAAGGAATATTTATGATGAAAGTTTGCCTTCTCAAACCATCCATTTTCCAATTTTTATGTATGCATGAACTTTTTATATTCAATTTGATAATGATCAACTTACACTTTGTTAATTGCGGAAGCCACACAAGGGCCACCATTTTTGTGTATGCTATAGTATATACCCACTAATGGTATTGCTTGTGACCTAAAATTCATATCAATCAAATAATCAAGCAAGATACTATAATGATATGCAACTAAAATTTTTTTCCCAAGCCCAATTGTTAGTGCATTCCTTGAATGATTGCGTATTATTTGTGCAAAAAGCAAACAAAATTCATAGAGTAGCTAGCTAGATTAATTAATTATTTAATTAAAACTTAAGCTAAACACACTCTTTTGATTATATTAAGATTGCATATTTAGGATTACTTTTAATGCTATCAAAAGCACTTTTAAATCATCAAAAAAGCAGTTTTTGTTTTTATTTATGATGCTTGATTTTATTAAAGGAAACAAATGCTTATTTGTTGAAATTAAAAAAAAAAGGGTTTTCATGCCCAAGTTTGTATTCTTCAAAATAATGGTCAATTATGTGCTAAAACACAAAAACTATTAATGAACTAAGAACCCAAAAAAAAGAACTAAAACCTTTTGATTGCATTAATGTATATACATAGACACTCCCTTATCTTGAAATTGTACTTGGAATAATAGGACAAATTTATTAATTTATTTATTTATTTTTAAATGAGGGGAAATAATTTCTCGTGATGTGTCAAATCTAGTAGGGAATGGGTGGAAGTTGCATCCACCAAGAGTATCATCTAAGGTGGGATCATAATTTTCTAATGTAGGATGATGTGAAATTGGAAAAAAATATTAATCGGTATGAACGAAAACTTTTTTTTGGTGTGTGTGTGTGTAGGAGGAGGGGGGATTTGGCTTATTAGGGATTTCAATGAATGATTTTAGTTGAGTTCTCTTGGGTCCCTAAATTGGTCACTTTCTATGATCTAAATGGAATCTCAATGTAATTCACAGCAATTCTCATGACTTAAAGGAATCTTGATTTCTCAAACCTTTTTTACTTTTTTATCGAAAACCTAATCTCTTGGTATAAATCTTAAAAGTGTCATTATTATTCTTTGAAAATAATAGAATTGAGGTATTTGTAATGTACAAGTGTTCTTGTTAATTAAAACATTTGTAAATTATCAAAATTTTAAGTGTGTCGAATTTATATAATAAATTTCTAATTACTTTTGATCTTAATATAAACCAAATTAATGAGAAATATTTGTGCATTAAATTGATTAAGGGTTACAATACTTTCTAACTTCTTTAAGTAGTGTTTAGATGAAGTAAAATTGAGAAGTTTTTTCTAAAATTAAAAAGTAATTAAGTGTGTGTCTATGTTTTTCTAAAATGAACTTGCTATAGAGAAGTGCTATTTAGCTAGAAAGAATTATTGAATGTGAACGACGCTATCAAATAAAATTGCTTTATATAAACACATTTATATAAACAAAAAATTTAATATACTTACTTTAGATCAAAGTTTAATTTGATGCAAAACATTTTTTCCCAATTAATTTCTTTGAATAATAATAATAACAATAATAATAATAATAATAATAATAATAATAATAATAATAATGAAGTAATTTCGTGAGTTTGAAGCGAAGCTAAAAAGAGATTAAAGAGAATGAACAGTATACATGAGGAGAAGAATTTGCACCCGCACGTTTGCTTTTTTTGAAATCTCTCTTTTACTTTTATTTTTCATCATTATTTTTTTATATAAAAAAAATTAACCATCCTTTTATCTCTTTATCCACACACACATTCTTGTTTGTCCCAATCCTTTCTTAGTTAATTAATTAATTAATTAATCAATCAAATTAATCAAATCTGCTTTTCCTTCTTGATTTGCTTTGAGGATTTCATAAAGTTAAGGAGAAGAGAGGTAGCCACGAGTGTAATCATTGCCCAAATAAGCACTTCCCACTTTGAACATGCTCAAAAGCATAAGCACTTCTAGTACACACACATACACAGACAAAAGAATAAAGATTATATATGGGCATAGCCAGCCGCAGCAGTTGAAGACTTGAAGCAAAAGTTAATAAAATTTGTTTTCTTAATTAATTAATTTGATAGGCTAAAGATTATTTAGGGCTTTGTACATATCTTCATGGGGCCATGGTAGATAATATATTTCTTTTATTTCATATTGAGATGTGTATAATTAATAATTTATAGTCTAAATTTAAAAGCTAGATGTTGTGCTTGAAATCATCTCGACAGCTCATTCAAAGTATGTTACAAGATAGATAGATAAATAGATAGATAGATAGATCGAATTTTTGAGATTTGGTGTGATATATAAAAGAAAAAGTTGCATCGATATGCATATAACAAGATCAAACGTCATATTTATATTTTAAAAAAAAAGATGTATCAAACGTCACATGATAATTTAGAATTTATACATACATATATATATATATATATATATATATAAACCATAAATTATCATGACTCTATAGTAACATGTGCATGTTAATAAGTAATACATAAAGAAATGTGTGCATATATAATAATAATTAATGGCTAGATTATCTGTAATTAGAGCAAGCACATTTACATAATTACCTTTGCCTGCCCAAATTTTTGGAAGTTGTAGAAAAGTATATACAAAATTTTTGGAGTACATACCCACTAGTAAATTGAATGTGATCAACTAGTGACAACAGTAGTAATTGAAATTGAAGGTAAATTTAGTTGCAAAATCTCCATTAACGAAAGGTAGTGTTCACTGTATAAACTGCATGATTATATTACCTGCTTCAGAAAGGCTAGTCTATTAATTATATAGGCAGTCACAATAAATTCATCAATCTTGGTAATTAAATTATAATTAATTATATATCATAAGTTATATACATACTTTAAGTTTAATTAATTAGTTCCTGTTTATCATTATGATTTCCAAATCAAACCCATAATTAATCAATCTCATGCTGATTTACTACTGAAAATACGGGCTAAGTACTCTATTCACAAGAGGATTTGCCGACCATTACTGCTTTATTTATTATAATATCATAAATTAATGGCTTTTTAGTCCATTATTTAATTTTTACTCGGGCAATTATGCATGCTTGACATAACAGAATCTTAAAATTAACTGCTATAGCTAGAGTTTGTTTTGTTTGTAATATTCTCATAAAATTCAGAGAAATTTAGGGTTTGATATTGACCTCTTTTGAATCTTGACAGTAAACCCATTTTCAAAAACTCTTTAATAAATTAAAAGATCTAAAAACTTTTAATTCAACTTTATGGGAATTAAATGAGGGCACAGCATTATTAATATTATTGCTGTTCATCTAATTCAAATGAGCCGCATTAATTGACTGTTTGTTGAAGATATAGCACCTAAGGAAGTGTGTGTATGTGTCTTGAGCATGCAATTAAATTAATTATGATTCATATAGTATAATTAGTAGCAATTGCTAGTGGGGGTTCAAATCTCTATAGTTTCCCACTATCCTAAAAGGATATTTAATTTAGTACAAATTTATTGAGTTATTGTTTAGACCCCTTTAATTTAAAATTTTAATACAATCTTTTTATTTAATTTTTTGTTTGAAAGTAAAAAAAATATATATAAAAAAATCTTTAAAAAAAAGTGTTTGATTGAATATATATGTAAGACGCTTTGTTAATATATATATATTACTGAAATTTATAAAAACAAATTTTAATATTTATATATAATTTTTAATTTATATAAACAAAATTTTAGTTTCTTTCCTACTTGTAATTAATCATTAATAAATGTAAATTTAGTTTATCTATAAATAAATTATTATATGTTTGTACTCAAAACTTTTTTAAAGACTAAATATGTTTAGATTCAGAAATTTATGCTTACTACTTTTTGAAATTTTTTATTATGGTTTCGATAATTTTTATAAAATTATAATAAAATTATATATTTTAATATTTTTAAATAGTTAATTAAATCCACAAAATATTAGATATAAATATAAGAAAAATTAATTATTAACTGATTTAATTGCTAAAATTTCTTGAGATAATATAAAAGTTTAAGGTTGGAATTCTACTCACACAATCGAGTTTGATTGATTCTTGTAGTATTTAATAAAAATAAAAAAAAACACAGGAAAAATCAGATGTATCCAAAATGATCAAAGATTGGCTTTGTTATCAATATCTCATATCTATGCACAATAATAATAATAATAATAATAATAATAATAATAATAATATCTATGCACAATAATAATAATAATAATAATAATAATAATTATTATTATTATTATTATTATTATTGTGCATAGATATTATTATTATTATTGTGCATAGATATTATTATTATTATTATTATTATCCTCTTTTACTTTTCAAGTAAAAGCAAAGGATGATCTTACGTCACTTCATGAAGTATTACAAGTAAAAAGTTAAAGCCAAGTAAATGGATCCAATTTAACTAATTATTTACTTAATTACTTAATGGGATATTAAGTGATAGATCTTTATTATTTTGTGAAATAAGATTTATTTTATACTTCCATTATTTGTAACAAATAGATCTCTCTTTAATGGGGATTACAGTTCAAGTTGGCATATCATATTTACATCGTGCATGTCAAATAAAAATATAATATATTTTAAACTAAGTAAAAAATTAATATATTTAATAATTATATTAAAAATTAAAAGACATTTGAGAAAAACATTAAATATGTTAAATAGATTATAATTTGATCACACACTTAACATATATATATATTTTTTGTATATTTTTATATATTTTAAAAGATATATGTATAATTATTTACTCAAATATTAATTCAATTATTCTAAGATAGAATTAAATTTTGTTTAGAAAATAATAAATATAACTAAATATTTTTTAAAATATAAAGAATACAAGATAAATTTATTAAATTATAAATAAATTAATATAATTTAACTATTAACTAATTATTTTAGTCCACTCATCGAAAACTCTAAACTTAAATTTAATATAATTATTAATTGTATGGTATTTATATTATTGATTTAACTATCTTATTATCTTAAATTAATTTAAATTTATTAATTTTCTATCTTTCGTGTGCCACTAATTTTCAGTCCTATTGGGTGGCAGGGAATCATTAACTACGAAATAATAAGTAATTCTAGGGACTTATTCATTATAAAAAATAAAAATATATCTTATTTCGTTATTCCGCTAAAATGTAAGGACCTATCGGTTGTTCTGTAATACTTAATTACTTAATTAACTGATAATTAGTTATCCACATCATCATTGCCAATCTGGCACATGCTTCCAGCTGGCCTGAATTTCTAACCTTATAAGGCTTTTCTGCAAGGGTTCTTACGCAGAAAATCTCTCTCTCTCCTCTGTCTCTCTCTCAAAATTCTCCCTTTCAATTTTCTATCTTCTCTCTTTTCTCTTCTCTCTGCAAGCGTGAGTTTTGGCTTTCATTACTTTCTCTCTGTCTCTTTTACTAAGCTATCGAGAACCAATCAATGGCTTTGTCTGCGTTGTTTCCTTCTCATTTGCACTCAGAAAATGAGAGCAAAAAGAAAGAGAAATATTTGATTCTGTGTTTTTTCTCTTTTCTCTTTTACAATCATGTTTTCTGCCATTAATAACCTTTTTCTCTTTCTCTGAAGTAGACAACAAATAGAAACAATATCATTTGTTATATATTCTTTGTTTCCTTCAAACAGTTTCTTGGGTTCTCTGGTTTGTATAAAGTTGCCATGGATGCGTGGGAGAAAAATTTCAAAGAAGAACAGGATCGAAACGGTAGAAGAGAAAAAAACCCTTCTTTCTCTTCAACTCTTCTTGATGCTATTTACCGTTCGATCGATGAATCCAACGGTAAAGGAGATGAAGAGATGATTTTTTATAGAGATACCATGAGGAAGAAGACGGAGCAAAAGGACCAAGAAGAAGATCAAATGGATAGTATGCGACGAGCTTGCATGATCGAGCGATGGATGGAGAAGAAAGTCAGTGGAGAGAAAGTCGTTGTTCGAAGAAAATCCATGGCGGATTTTGACAGAAAGCAGATGAGAAATAGTAACATTAATAGCAAGAATCATCAGTCTGATAATTCTGCTGTTTTGTTGAACTCAAGTTCGAGTTCCTCGGAATCAAGCTCCGGAGGAGGATTTTCATCGTCAGAATCCGATTCTATGTACGGCTCGAAATCAAGATCCAGTTCCTATTATTCTATGCAAAAGCCGAAGCCAATTCGGACAAGCATCTCAGCTTGGCCTGTTGAAAAACATGAGAGATCTCGTATTGAACATGATCATCGCTATGATTGTCAGAAAACTTGTGTTTCAGCGCAGAAGTCGAAGAGCGAGGGTAGTTTTGTGAAGACCAAATCCAAAGCTTTGAAGATATACAGTGATCTGAAGAAAGTTAAGCAGCCTATTTCGCCGGGAGGGCGCCTCACGAGTTTTCTGAACTCTCTTTTCACTGTTGGAAGTGCAAAGAAAGCAAAGAGTTCATCGGTTTATGAGGAGAGGAAGCTGAAGACGGCGCCGGAATCAACATGTTCTTCGGCTTCTTCCTTTTCAAGGTCATGTCTAAGCAATACTCCATCTTCAAGAGGGAAATTAAGTAACAACGGGACGAAAAGGTCCGTTAGGTTTTATCCTGTGAGTGTAATTGTTGACGAAGATTGCAGGCCTTGTGGGCATAAAAATTTGTATGAAAATGAAGAACTTCAGTATCATGTTATGAGTGAAAGCCAAAGAGTTGAAAAAGCTGCAAGAGAATTGTTGAAGAATTATCATCAAAAGAAAAATAAGGAGGAAGAAGAATTGGATGATGATGATGCAGCAAGTTATGCAAGTTCTGATCTCTTTGAATTAGACAATCTTTCTGCTATTGGTATTGAGAGGTATAGGGAAGAATTACCAGTGTATGAAACAACTCATCTTGATACCAATCGAGCCATTGCTAGTGGTTTGGTCTTGTAATTCAAAAAAAAAAAGAAAAACAAAAAAAAATGTTTCTAATTAGCTTTATTAATGAATGGTTTGGGGGGTTTACATCAAAGAATAATACGTCTCTTTCTCTTTTTTGTACTTTATGCATATATATCTTGTTTTACTTTGATGTATATATATTTGTAAAAAAATTAAATAAATTAATCACGGGTTTATTAATATTTCTGATATTCGAATTTCGCTCATATTAAAAATACAGAAGTATTTAAGATGGTGTATACATGATTATTATATTGTATAAAAAAGAGAGAGAAAGTATATGTTTGAAGGTAAATTCTTGAAATCCCAGGTATGATTAAAATTGTGAGAATTAAAGTAAAGATGTGGTTGAAGAGAAGATTAAGATGAGAGGTTAAAGCAAAGGGCAGATTTTCTACCCCATCAATATCCATGAGAAGAGAAAGATAGAAAAAGTGAACAAATTACTTTTGCTTTCTCTTCTGTATATGTGGGGTCCTTAATTGCTTCAACATAACACTAGCTAACTCTCTCTATATAACTCATACCACCCATTTGCATGAATGATTTTTAGTTAAAAATGTCACAATTATTTTCTTTAATCTTGAAGTTTCCTTTTATACATACATACCCGGACGGCCGGCCGCCGGATAAATATGATTCTCCATTGGAAGGAATTACTAGCTGTAAAAGGAGAAGGGTTGAGAGATTCTACAAAATGGAAAGAAAAGAGAGAAGAAGAAAATGAAACCATGGTCTCAAAAGCTGTGGACAAAAGGATCTAATCTTTGATATCCCTTTAACATTGTCGCCAATTTTGGTTGGCTCATAAGCTATAAGCTTGTTTTCTAAAAGTAATTTCAATAAAAGTCTTCTCCAATTTTGCTAAAATGTTGCCAAAATTACTCGGTTTTCAAACTTAGCATATATATCGATCGATTTGTAGCCAATTTGAGTGTTATTCTCTCAACCCTTTTTCTATCTTCTTGTTTGTCTCATACGTACATATAAAATAAAACAAGGAACGTGCGGTGCATTATACTAGTTTGTGTATGGAGAGGAGTAGATTCAAATTTTCTCAAAATGTGAAATGTCAAAATAAATAAAAGATTAAAAATATATTTGAAGTTTACCCACTCAAATATATAAAAATATACGTATCTTATAATTTTATTGAAGGAATGTATAAATTCTTGAAAAGAAAAAGATGTTAATTTTTTCCCCAACAAATGCTCATAAAAATTTAAATAATTGTAGAGATATGCTTAATTTGCGTATTTGATACTTTAATTTGTAACTTCATCCCCAACCAATGGATATTAATGGGTATAATTAGAAAATCTAATGATCTTGATTGATGTATATTTTTGCTTAATTAATACATTTAAATTACTAAAGCAAAGATGTCAATTGAGACTTAGATACAGGGAGGACCACTAAATCATAACAGTGTGATATTGTAATTAAGTTATCATAGCATAATTAATTAATTTTATTTAATTAAATACTAATCAAATATTTTAAGCCAAAATTCTTGTACTTAGCTTGGACTGTAGGAAAAGAAAAGGCTATTTATACCCTCTATGGTCAAAAGAGTTCTAGCCTCTATATTACCTACACTCCTACACATTTTTTTTTTTAAATTTTAAATTCCTGAGGCCTGCAGGAATATGTGTTCATATGTTGATTACAATCTGAAAGAAAAATTTTCCATGCAATTAATTAATAGAAATTAGATTAATTATATCAATTAATTGATTAATTAAAGAGTGTATTTAAGAATTAAGAATAATCAGCTTCCATAATATAGAAAATCTCAATTTTCTTTAATTTTTCTAATACAAATTGAAAAGATGTACTCGATTTAACGTTTGGTGAAGTGGGGATGTTGATACTAATAATCATGAGAGGTAATGGGTATTACAATGAATGGGTATGGTGTGTGTGAGACCACAACCACCCATTGAAGTGTTGAAAATACTTCTCTTCACAAAGAAACCCTAATCATGGTACAATAGTTAACAATATCCTTACCCTAATTTAACACTATTTCAAATATTCTTTTTCTAATATATATATAAACACATATTAAATTCAAATTTTAGTATAAAAAAGGAGCTTATTGGTATCAAATTCGTAATTCAAAAATATAAACTACTTATATGAACGTAGATGATATTCTCTTATCTTAAATTTTTTCATCTTAAACTAGTAATTTTAATTTTTAACGATTAAATTCGTGCACTATAAAAAGATATGAGAATATTGAATTGGTAGCATATAAAATATTATTTTTTAATATTAAATTACAATCATTAGATTGTATAAGTTCAATAGTTAAAAATTTAGTTTTCTATTTTTTTAGGTGCAATTGAGAGCTTTGTATACAAGTTAAGGACACGTTTGTTAAGATTGTTGGTAAAATATTTTTGAATAAAAGTGCTTTGTGCAAAAGTATTTAACAATAACTTCTGTACTATATAATAATATGTTTCTCTAAATTTTATCATATTACCAAAAAAAAAACACTCCACAATTAGAGTATTTTAAGGGTGCTTGAGCCGGAGAAATAAATATTTTGTTTTGTGGTACAATATTATTTTCAATGCTAACAACAAAACACTTACATTAAACATATACAAACAAATAATAAAAACCCTAAGAAAACTCTCAATTGAGCATGATCACCCATTTTCAGTTTGTTGTTATTGAAACACAATTTCTACAATCTTATCTCATACATATATAGCTTTCATTTTCTTTTACAACAACAGAATATTTCTATAATTCTATGTCACATACATATACGCAAGCCTTAGCTTATATTAGCTATGCATTTGAAATTTTTAATATCATGTTACTTACCAACCATGCACAACAAAAGAATTTGATCACAACATCCCAATTTTTTTAATTAATTAATCATGTGGGTCGACAATTTTGGATTAGGGTTCGAGTCCAAACCACAAATGGCTCGATCATAGGCTCGACCATCTTTATACTTTGTCTATAGGAAAGGGTGCATTATGGGGTCAAAAAAATTACATGCAACAAATTTAATGAAGCAAAAAATGGTTTGTCTCAAAGGGGATTTGATTTGAGCCTCAAGATTGTTGGGTAGGGTTATGATACAAAAAATTGTATGTTATATTTTTAAAAAATTTTAAAAACTTTTTTATTGTAATCTTTAACTTATATTTTATATTTAAAATTTTTAAAATACAATAAATATTGAGAATTACAATGAAAAAGCTAAAAAGTTCTAACTTAATTCTTAATTTATATATATTCAATAATTTTGGCAGCTTTAATTTAAGTATAACTTGTTGATTGATTGATAAGCTAGCGGAGAAATTTTGTGAAATTCTCAGTTGTCAAATTTGTTTGTTTCTACATGGAATATTTTCAAGACTTTTTTGGAGTTTAATTAAACGATCCATTTGTAGCTAATAATACAGTATTGGAAAAGATTTTTGGTGTCAGTCTGTCTCATGGACCATTAAAAAATTAATTAAAATAATAATATAAAATAAATTAGAATGATATTTTAATACCACTTTTTATATCACGTAATAAATAATATATGTTTTATTTTTAAAATGTGCAGTTAAAATGAAAATTAACAAATGATTTTTCATAATATTTTAGACATATTCATTGAAAAAAATTATTGTGTGCTTAATACTAAAAAACGTTTTTTTGTAATTTATTACATTCATTTTTTATTTTTAAATATTTAAAATATATATTTTTATAAACTTAGTTATATTAATATATGTTCAAATTTCAAATCTTATACAAGGAAATAGAAATTAAGATGATAAACAAAAAAAGTTGTGGGTCCTATATGCACACGTGTGAGTGGGTCCCAAGTATGTCTGGCAACCAAATCATGCCGCTAGAGGTGGTACCTACACGTACGTACAACACTAACTGCCACTTGTGAACTCAACTTTTTGGGCCGCACGTGATGGGCTGGCCAGCTTATAACGCCATAATTGCCGCTCATGCACACGTGTGACTTGTCCTTTACTGATCCCCGTATGATCCTCTGATCATCAGATGAGATGAAATGAAATAAAAAATTTTAAACCTTGATAAATAATCATTTCATAGTGGGATCCATCTCTCATTTATCAACTCTGCCCCCCTACTGCCTAGCAGGAATCACCACCACTTGTATTTGGGGAATGATAATTCCCCTATAAAGTCAAATAATATCAAGTCAAATAATATCACGTGTATGTACGTGTCATAAAATCAGAATCATCCATTCATTCAATTGGATGATTTCTGATTAGAGTAAAGGGATGATTTTGATTTTGTCACACATATCATAGGAATATGTGATATTATTTAAAGGGAGAATGAATTTCTCTTGTATTTTGATAGGTGTCATGTCATCCACGTGTGGGTATACCATTGTTTTGATAAAATGACCGTTTCACCCATGTTGTTTTAGATAGATTTTACTTTTCAGATGGGTATTAATGGAAAGATAGGGGACAAACTCTGCTTTAGTAAAAGAAAGAATAGAGAAGGGAAAGAAGAAAAAGGGGCGAAGCGATTTTGTGTTTTTGTTTTGTGCGTTTGTTTGGGAGGAAAATTAAAAAGAAAAGAAAAAGTTGATCGATTCAAGGGAAAATTTTGGTGATCCGAAGAAGATTACATTTTGTGAATTCATAAGATGTTTAACATTTGCATGTAACTTTTTCTTTTTTCTTCGGAAAGAAAGAGAAAATATATCTCTATAAGGGATTGATTTTATAATTTATAATTAATAATTAAATTTTGTTAATTTTTGGAATGAAATAAAAAAAATAAAACAAATGAGTTCTTTAGAAGCCTATAAATATTAAGTAATTCTTAATCAATACCCTATGCGTAAACGTAAAAAATTAAAGAAAATATAAAATAAATAAATAAATAAATAATTTTTAACTAATACGAGTATCTTCTGTTTGAATCACTTAAAAAAATATAATTAGGATACATCAACACAAGTTATATAGAAAGAGAGATTCGAAGGCTCTAACTAGATTATAAATTATTCGATTTAAATGAAACTGTTTTAGTAATTCTTTTTCTCTTAAATTTTTTCTTATTTTCTCTCGCTTTCTTTTACTTTCTTTGTAACCAAATGCTAATTAAACTCAAAAAGATATTTCCATGCGTAATTATATATCCATAATTAATCTTCCTATGTGATCCATTTTCTTTGTTTCAAAATGTTCTAGTTAGCCATGTGCTCAGAGAAAAGCTAGCTATGGCAGGTTGAGAATCTTGCAAATGCAAGTAGGCAGAGAAGAAGACTTTCTCTTCTTTTATTTGAAAGAAAGAAACAAAAGACACGCATCGATCTGTTTTTATTCGTTCTTACAAATAAATTTAATTAATGTGCTTTGATGTGAATGCGATAGGTAATCCTAGAAAAACTGTTTGCGAGTTATCGAGTGAGAAACCCTTTAGTAAAAGCACTTCTGAATGTTGGAAATAAGCACTTCATATACCCTAAAATAGTCCCAAAGCAGTTTATCAACTGAGAACTCTTTGGAAAAGCACTTCCAAACGTTGGAAATAAGCCCTTCATATACCCTAAAACAGTCCAAAGCATTTATCAACTAAGAACCTTTTGGTAAAAGTACTTTCTAATTCTAAATGCAGAATAAAATGAGCATTTTATGTACCCTAAAACAGCCGAAAGCAGCTTATCATCTTTTTGTTAAAACCACTTTCCAAATGCTAGAATATAAGCACTTCATATGCATGTTTAACCACAGTTCAAAGCACTTTATCAACTGAGAACCTAGGACAAAAGCACTTCCAAATGCAGGATATAAGTGCTTTCATATTCCTAAAACTTTTCTTACAATATTCGATTTTGTTTCTACTCTCCATAACAATTCTCCCATCAAGGAATCTTGAATTTGACACAAATTCAGATTATTGCGTTTTTTTTAAAAAAATTTCTTTTTGGTTTTATGAATTTAAATTTTGAATGAAGTGTTGTAGGCAGTGTTTCTAATATTGTCAAAACTGCTTTTTTAAATAAGCAAAAACATTTTTTATTCATAATTTAAGGTTTAAATTTATTTATATTTCATATTAAATTTATGCCATATAAAATTTTTAAATTGTCGATTAATATTTGTAATTAATTAAAGGTCATAAAATATTAGCGTTTAATATAATATTAATAATAAATTATAAATTGTAATATTATAAAAATTAATAAACAAAAAATGCAATTATATATATATATATATGCATGATTGAAATGACATATAATATAGCTCGATTGAAACATCCATCAAAGGATAATAATTGTTAGGATTAATTAATGCAATAAAATATTAAATATACGTACACCTTCCACTCATGCCGTTAGTTAATCAAGTTTTAAACTATAAACCCATTAATTAATTAATTAATTAGCCGCCTAGGGTATCTCATCATATAGCTAAACTACGCTTTCAAGTTTCTACGTCCACTTTTATGTTTCAAATAAACAAATTAGGAAATTAAGAAGATGTATACGTACTTATATATATATATATATATATCAAAAATAAATAATTATTTATTTCCTAAAGAGGCTCGGAGGGGTATCTTAACACATAATGTCCTAAGGCCAACTGGT
>JAVXUL010000011.1:832087-852239 GCA_035590515.1 Trichilia minutiflora | reverse complement strand
TTTATTGTTTTTGAAATTCCAGTGGACTAAGTGAGTCGAGTCAAGCATCACCACCATGTTAAATGCGTATTGTTAAATTTTCGCGTTCTTTTGTAGCAAGCATGTCTTCAAGACCTAAGTGAGATCGTGGTAGACCGCGAAGAGAATTAGTATCAGGTGAGGAAAATGAGGGTACGTCCTATATGCCCTCACAAGAACCCGAGGCACAACCTTTGCCTCCCCCTCCTCAGTCTCAGCAACCAGGAACTAGTATGCCTCTGAGTATGACTCCAAAGCAATGGATGACTTTTATGACTTATTGGAGTGCTCAAGCTGCTAAAGCATCCGGATCAACTCCGAAATTGTCCAAATTAATCAAAGAGGTGCGACAGTTGAGAAGTGTGCCTTTTGGGGGCACCACAGATGCAGCAGAAGCCAACAGGTGATTTAGGAAGTTAGATGGTGATCTGACTGATATGAAATTAGAGGACAGACACAAGATAAAGGTGGCTGTTAGATTATTGGACGGTAATGCAGCCACATGGTGGGCTAATGTGCAAGCCAGAGCTTCTGTTCAGTTAACTTGGGACAATTTTGTGCAGAAATTCAGGGACCAGTACTATAATCCCTTTCACTGTAACCAGAAGAAGCAGGAATTTCTTCGTTTGAGACAGATGGGCAAGATAGTGACGGAGTATGAGACTTAGTTGCGAGAGCTGGTAAAGTTTGTACCCGAGTTTGCCAATGAAGAAAGTCTATGCGCCAAGTTCGAAGAGGGTCTGAATTTTGAGATCCGTGAAAAGATGTCGTTATCCGAAACCCAGGGATATAAAGAAATGATTCAGATGGCTCTTCGAGCTGAGAAGCTGGTTGGAGAAAGGAGATCGAGGGATCAGTTTCAGAAAAGGAAAGATCTGAGTATACAGATTGGTTTACCCTCCAAGAAAAGTCGTAACAGCTGTTCGTCCAACGGTGCCTCTGCTACTAGCCCTGCCAGTATATCTTCACATTCTCCTCAAAGTCAGGGACCCTCGAGATTCAGATCATCAGCTCTGGGGCAGACTCAGGGATCGAAGCAAGATCAGAGGATGGACAAGTGTAATCATTATAGACGCTATCATGTGGGAACGTGCCCTCTGTTATCTGTATGCTATTAGTGTGGGGAGATCGAACACATAAGAAGATTTTGTCCCAAGTTAGGTGGGATGGAGACAGGTGGTCAGACGAGTCAGCACTACTCACATCACCAACAACAACATCCAGTTGAGCAAGCAGCGGTTTCTTCGGGTAGAAGATCAGGAGCTGATAGTTCATCTGTTGCATCTCGAGGTGCTCAAAGATCTCGAGGTAGAGTGCAGACTAGAGTGTTTGCTTTGGATCAGGAGAGGGCACAAGCTAATCCAGATGTGGTGATCGGTACGATTACTATTTTTGATCAGCCTGCGTTTGTATTGATAAATCCGGGTTCCAATCAGTCTTTTGTCAGCACAGCTTTAGCTTCTCATGCTAATGTCCAACTGTCACCCCTAGACCAGGAAATCATTGTGCATACCCCATTAGGTAAGAAGTTGTTGAGGAAGACTGTGTTCAGGGATTGTGCTATAGTTGTGAGCGGAGTTGAGTTGATGACAGATTTGATTCCTCTAAGGATGACGGATATTGATGTGATTTTAAGGATGGATTGGTTGTCCAGGCATCGAGTTAGAGTGGACTGCTTTTCTAAGCAGGTTATTTTCAGAGGACCTGCAGGAGCGTAGATAATCTTCGAAGGTATTTGAATGTGTTATCCAGTAGTATAATTTTTGCTTTAGAAGCCTAGAGATTTTTGAGGAAAGGGTGCCAAGGGTATTTGGCACATGTCGTTGATAGTATGGTGTCTGAATGTTCTGTTGAACAAGTCCCTGTGGTGAGGGAGTTTTCAGATGTTTTTCCCGATGAGTTTCCAGGAATGCCTCCAGTACGGGAATTTGATTTTTGTATTGACCTAGTGCTGGGCACACACCAATTTCGATGCCTCCTTACCGTATAACACCAACTGAGCTCAAGGAATTAAAAGTGCAGCTTCAGGATTTGGTGGATAAGGGTTTCGTTAGGCCGAGTATGTCGCCTTGGGATTCCCCAGTGTTGTTTGTTAAGAAGAAAGATGGAACTCTGCGGTTGTGTATTGATTATCGGCAGGTGAATCGGGTCACTATCCAGAATAAGTATCCATTACCCATAATCGATGACTTGTTCGACCAACTGCAAGGGGCAAGTGTGTTTTTGAAGATTGATCTGAGATCTGGGTATTATCAGTTGCGGATTAAGGATAGTGACGTGGCCAAAATAGCTTTTCGGATTCGATATGGTCATTATGAGTTCCTTATAATGCTGTTCGGGCTAACCAATACTCCAGCTGCATTCATGGATCTTATGAATCAGGAATTCCATCCATATCTTGATAAATTTGTGATTGTCTTTATCGATGATATCCTGATTTACTCGAAGACTAAGAGAGAACATGCTCAGCATCTCTGGATTGTTCTTCAGACTCTGAGAGAGAGAAGACTGTATGCAAAATTCTCGAAGTGTGAGTTTTGGCTTCGAGAAGTGACATTTTTGGGGCATGTGGTTTCTAAAGAAGGGATTTTTATGGATCCTCGAAAGGTAGAAGCTATAGTTCAGTGGGAGAGGCCAAAGACTGTGACAGAGGTCAGAAGCTTTCTGGGCTTGGCAGGTTATTACCGAAAGTTTGTTGAGAACTTTTCGTTGATAGTGGCCCCACTGACACGTTTAATGAGAAAGGATGTACAGTTCGAATGGGATGAGAGATGCGAGCAGAGTTTTCAAGAATTGAAGAATCGCCTTACCTCAGCTCCAGTTCTAACACTACCTGTCCCCGGTGAAGAATATGTAGTCTTTAGTGATGCCTCCAGACAAGGATTGGGATGCGTTCTAATACAGAATGGGAAGGTAATTGCCTATGCTTTCAGGCAGCTTAAAAAGCATAAGAAGAATTATCTGACCCGTGACTTAGAGTTGGCAATAGTAGTTTTTGCTTTGAAGATCTGGAGACATTACTTATATGGGGAGAGATGTCAGATCTTTATAGTTCACCAGAGTTTGAAATACTTGCTCACTCAAAAGGAACTGAATCTGAGGCAGAGAAGATGGTTTGAATTAATTAAGGATTATGATTTGGTGATTGATTATCACCCAGGTAAAGCCAATGTGGTGGCAGACGCTTTGAGCAGGAAATCTTCGGTGACAGTGGCGTATGTTCGGTCTGCATACCTTCCATTGTTACTAGAATTGAAGAATCTACGAGTGACATTAGAGTGCGGTCAGAACGGATCGATGTTAGCTAGTTTTATTGTAAGACCGACTCTACAAGAGTAGATTAAGGAAAGGTAGATGCAAGATCCAGAATTAGTGAAAGTTTGTCAGAATATTATGGATGATAATACGGGGGATTTCTATATCTCTCAGGATGGGTTCTAACCTTGAGAGGTAGGATATGTGTACCCTCAAATCATGAATTAATAAGTATCATCCTGGAAGAAGCTCACTATTCAGCTTTTGTCATGCATCCTGGTAGCACTAAAATGTACAGAACCATCAAAGAGAGTTATTGATGGTCTGGGATGAAAAAAGATATTGTAGAATTCGTTGCCAGGTGTATGACGTGTCAACAAGTTAAGGCCGAACACCAGAAGCCAGCAGAAATGTTTCAACCACTACCCATACCAGAATGGAAATGGGAGCATATCACTATAGACTTTATAATAGGACTGCCACGTACTCAATCTGGATATGATGCAGTATGGTCGATCGTGGACAGGTTGACGAAGACTGCACACTTTCTACCCATCAAGATTAACTATCTTATTGAGAAGCTAGTAAGATTGTATGTGGCAGAAATTGTGAGATTACATGGTGTTCCTGTGACAATTGTGTCAAATCGAGATCATTGTTTTATATCTCGGTTTTGGCCCAATTTTCAGAAGGTTATGGGTACTAGGTTGACCTTCAGTTCTGCATACCACCCTCAGACAGACGGACAGTCTAAGAGGACCATCCAGACTTTAGAAGATATGCTAAGAGGATGTGTGTTAGAATTTCAAGGGAGTTGGGACCGACATCTGTCATTAGCTGAATTTGCCTACAATAACAGTTATCAGTCCAGCATAGAAATGATCCCATACAAGGCTTTGTATGGGAGAAAGTGTAGAACTCCCTTATGTTGGGATGAAGTGGGCAAAAGGAAGCTAGACAATATTGAATTAATCGAAGCCACCACAGAAAAATTAAAGATTATCCGAGATAGGTTGAAGACTGCTCAAGATAGACAGAAATCATATTCGGATAACAGGAGAAGAGATTTGGAGTTCGATGTGGGTGAGTGGGTATTTTTGAAAGTGTCACCTTGAAAGGGAGTGATTTGGTTTCAGAATCGAGGAAAGCTTCACCCGAGATTTATTGGACCTTTCTGGATTATTGAACGAATTGGCCCTGTGGCCTACAGGTTGGAGCTACTGCCAAAGATGCAGAAGATACATGATGTCTTCCATGTATCCATATTAAAGAAATATGTACCTGATCCCTCTCATATTATTAGTATGCCACTTATCGATTTGAGAGAAGATTTGAAGTGTGAAGTACAACCTGTGGCCATACTTGATCAGCAAGAGCATATTTTGAGAAGTAAAGTCATCCCTATAGTAAAGGTTTTATGGAGAAGTGATGCGGTTGAGGAAATGACGTGGAAACCTGAACAGCAGATGCTACGGTAATACCCTCATCTATTCCAATATTAAGGTACGTTAAATTTTGGGGACAAAATTCTTTTAAGGGGGGTATATTGTAACACCCCGTGTTTTACTTCGTTGATATATTTGTCATTTTCTCCTTCTCTCGTTCATATATTTGCATTCATTTCATGTTCATGTGGTTGTGGGTGTGATTCTAGGCTCATGTAGAGAAATACTTAAGTGAAAATTCGAATTTTGGCAGGTTCGATCGATCGATCGAATAGGTGATTCATTCGATCAAAGTTTTGAGGACTCTCAGAAACCTTTGGCTTTAGATTCGTTCGAACGAAAGAGGAATTCGTTCGATCAAAGGAGCCATTCGTTCGACCGAAGTGTGGGTTCGTTCGATCGGAAAATTGCGAGCTCTCTGACTACTGTTGATGTCAAGGGATTCATTCGATCGAAATGCTATTCGTTCGACCGAAGGGGGTGGTTCGATCGAACGAATCTTCGATTCATTCGATCGAATTGGCGTGAATTAATGAAATTGCCCTCTTCTAGAAGCTTCCCCCTTAAGAACACTTAAGGGCAAAATGATAATTTTACCCATTTTCTATAAAAAGGGGTCAGGGGGCCGAATTTTTCATCTTTTCATCTTCTTTTTCTTCTTTTCTTCCTTTCTCTTCCTCCCTCACGTTCTCTCCTCTGCTTACTCAGCTCTCAACCTGAATTTTTGTCGAAATCTCGATCTCTCTCCGCAGACGACCTACATTCCCCGTGTCTAACTCGTTGGGAGCAGCAATTTGACGATCGAAACGCGGATTCGCGCAAAAGAAAAACTAGGGTTCTTGGGGAAGAATTGAGACTTTTCGTGTTAGAGATGAAATCGGAGCAAACCGACCACACCACAAGGTTCATAGCTTCGATTCTAACTCATCCATATATTTATTTCATTGTTTTAAACATTTTTGTTCGTATGGGTTTCGTATCATTTTTCTTATATTTATCGCTTAATTCTTAAATTTTATGCGTAATATAGGTTATAGAGAAATCGTAGAAGTCATAGAAAGTTAGAAATATAATTTCAAAAATTTTAGGTATGTGTAAACAGTAACTTCGATTATTGTTTTGACGAAGGCATGGGGCCCACAAGTCAAAATCACGCATATTAGTCGTAATAAGCTAGTTTAGCTATAATGTAGGTCCATGTCGGTATTAATTAGATAATTTGGTGGGTGTTATGGGGATTTTGGATAAATGTCGCCTATTAGTTCGATGATAAAAATCCAGGGTTTAGCACGTATTTTCATGCATTTGAATTCATGTGCATATTAGAACGAGGAATTAATAGTATTGTTATGTGTGTGGTTAGGCAACGGCACAAGATCGAGGCATTCGCATGAATCATCGAAGAACGAGGAGAACTAGGGAGTGTATACCCTCCCTAAGTAGTGAGTGGACATTCTTTTTATGTTATTTCTTTATTTATAAACTTGTTTAGTTGTAAATGAAATAATATGCATATGTTTATAAATCTTTTCCTCATTTCTTTTTAAATGTAAAAATGTGTATATACTCATGTTGTATATGATTTAGTAACGAATTTGGCATTTGGAATGTGTTTTGATTTATGTTATGGCCAGTGGGCTAGCTATGTACTTGTTATGTAATATTTCGGTCAATGGGCCACATTTTATGTTTATGATGATGATATGGCATGAAGGCCCATTTTTGTGATTGTATGCATTGGTGATAACGGCATTGGGTACCGGTTTACTGTAGTTACAGAGTGGTAGCCTGAGGAGGAGTTCACTGGAGGTCACCTAGGTGAGTGGAGGCTGCATAGGTAGACCATTATGTGATTGTAGTTGTGTTGTGATATTGTGATGGAATTTGTCCACCTATGAGTCTCGTCGAATTAGTCACGGATATCACCCCATGACGGCTCGAGGCAAACGTCAGTGTTGGGCACTTTTTTCTGTCAAAAGTGCATAATTTATAACTATTGCATCTCAAATCGGTTTTTCTTAAATAGCATGTTTTCCTGCATACAAAATCCACTGACGGTCTCGGAATGCCCACGACCAGCGTAGTTGCCGGGAAAAGAGCCAGCCCAATGACTTTATAATATGATTTTGGAAACTTTATTTGAATATGTGCATGTATACATTATATAGTTTTAATTATATTTTATCTCATTCACTCACTGAGTATACGCCGGTATACTCACCCCCCTCACTTCTCAGTTTCAGGAAAAGTAATAGGATAAGGACGTGAGGTGGTGATTGCTCCAAAGGTGAAGGCTCAGATATTTACTTCGATTCACTCAGGAAGTCCATAGTCCACTGGTGTCATCTTCAATTTTTCTTTTACTTATGAGATTTGAAAACTAATAAATAAATTTGTAATAAATATTGTATCATGAATTGGGATTGATTCCCACATATTCTATTTGAATATGTTTTTTTATGGATTTATGCGTATTTATATATATTTGAAGTGTTTGAGGCCTTACTTTGTTTAATGTGAAGTTTGGGTGTATAGTTGATTGGATATTGAAAGTGTTTTGGAAATAGGTTTTGTGATAGCCTTACAAGCCTACAGGTTATATTCTGTGTAATTGGGTATACCCTGAAGATCTGTGGCGATTGTTACGCATGGGATCCACGAGTCAAGTCGTGACAATATCATTTAAATTCTTTGAAAAAATATTATTCAGGTCCTCGATCTATTTTTAACATTGTTTTCTTCTTTATTTGGAGTTCAATTTCACTTCCACTTTTATTTATATGATCGTCTTTCTATCTTCTTTTAGTAGAAACAATCTTATGTCAAAATTCTATCCCAATCAATAAAAATTTATCTCAAAAGTTTTAGCGTACGATTGAGATCTTAATATAATTTTTCTAAAACTCAATCAAACTTGTCTAAAATTCTTATTAAACATTAATATAAATTTGTTTGATTAATAATATCATTCGAATATCAATTTTAAAAAAATAACAAAAATATTTTTTTTAATAAAATAATTAAAATATTCTTAAATAAAAAATATAGAATTTACATTGAATATCAAATCCTCATTATTTGTATATACTCTTATAAAAATAGTAAAATTAATTTGAGATTATAGTAGTATAATTTTAATAAAACTAACTGTTAATGGAAGAAATATACAATAAATCAAATAGAATTAAGATTTTAATATCTTTTTTTAGATTTTATTTTAATAATAAAAATTAAAAGTAAGGACTTATTTAATAATTTGTCAAATCATAGCTTTATTTAATAAAACAAAAAACATGAGGGACCTAAATGATAAAATAGGAGATTCATATTTAATAACAAAAATTTGTCGTTTTGGTTGTCATAAATCAGCCGGTTTGTCGTTTTATTTTACAGTCCGTCGACTACTTGTCACCCTACGGCATTTTTTTCCTCCTCCGAAGCCTCCCTCAGCCTCTTTCTCCCTCTTTTACTACTTGAATCTAGTAACTAATTTTCCCGTCATCGTTGGGAACCTTCTCTGCAAAGCAGTGAATTCCGTGCATTAAACTGTCGAGAATTCCAAAAATGCTTAAAATGATAGCACCGCTCTTTGTGTGAAGTGATTAGCGACATCAAAAGCCATGTTGAATACACTAAAATCTTCCAGTAATTCAAAGGTTTGATTCCCATATTTTGTAACTTTTAATTTCTTGGTCTAAATATAAAAGTTGATAGTTTTATCTCTGTATGTAGATGCAGTTCAAGATTGGACTTTGCCAGTTAGCAGTTACTTCAGACAAAAATCAAAATTTGATTCATGCCCATGATTCTATTAAAGCAGCTGCAGAGCAAGGAGCAAAGCTTGTTGTATTACCTGTAAGTCAAATGCAAACTATTTAATTGAATATGGGAATGTACCTAGAGTCAGAAGTCTTTGGATCCATAACTTATCTTGGTTTGATTTATTTTGTGAAAGGAAATGTGGAACTGTCCTTATTCAAGTGAATATTTTGTAAAATATGCTGAGGACTTTGATGATGAGATTTCGTCGCCTTCATTTTCAATGTTGTCAGAAGTTGCTTCTTGTTGTGAGATCACAATTGTAGGTGGATCTATGCCTGAATTGAACAATGGGCACCTGTACAATACTTGATGTGTTTTTGGATCAGATGGAAAGCTGAAGGTTAAGCATAGGAAAGTAGGCAACTTGAAAATTTGTGTCAATATGATTATCCTCTCTGGACTTGGATGATGTTAAAATGAAAATAATTAAACTATGGTTTCCTTTTGCAGATACATTTGTTTGATATTGACATCCTGGGAGATATTTCATTTAAGGAATCTGACATTTTTAAAGCAGGTGATGAACCTACAATTGTGGATACAGGTATATATATGAACAAAAACCATTATGATTTTTATGTTTTCCATAATATCTGTATGGAAACATGCAACATTTTCAGGGAACTGGTGGTTAGACTAGTCCAAATATCCAACTTGGTGATCTATCGTAACTGTATATAGCAAGTTTTTGTGCGGACATTGGACGCATTGCAGTAGGAATTTGTCATGATATACGCTTCCCAGAACTTGCTATGTTATATAGAGAAAAAGGTATTCTATGACTTAGATGATGTTGGTTTCTAACAAACTATACTTGAACATATATTTAATTGAATCAATGGTGTGAATTCTAGGTGCTGATTTAATATGTTATCCTGGGGCGTTCAACATGAGCACCGGAAAAATGTTGTGGGAGCTGGTACAGAGAGCAAGGTAAGTATATTTAGCCCGGCTTGATCTGGTCTTGAGTATTTCTGAATTGGCTGTAAAGCAGTCTGTGGTTTTTACCGCCAATGGATAGTTCATCTGTGCTTATGTGTCGCTTTTACTCGGAAATTGTAGGGCAGCTGATAACCAGGTACCATAAAGCTTATATGATTTCTTTAATTCAACAATATCCTGAAAGCAAGTGTAATAACGTCAGCTTGGGTTCATTGTGGTTGTAGTTATTTGTGGCTACTTGCTCACCTGCTCGAGATTCTAGTGGCTCTTATAAGATATGGGGTCATTCTACTCTCGTTGGACCAGTAAGAGAAATTTGTTACGTTATTTTATAATGGGAATAAAATCACATGGAAGTAGCTTTTAGTGAATTGACAGATCTATTTACGCTTAACAGTTTGGTGAGATACTTGCAACCTCAGGCTGCGAAGAGACTGTAATAGTTACTGAGATTGATTATTCAGCAATTCAACTTAGAAGGTGGTGTCATAATTTTGAAGTTGAAAGCTGAATTTATATCAAGTGTCGCTCTTACTTGAAATGTTTCTGATTTTCAGACACAGCCTGCCACTCGAGAAGCAGAGGCGAGCAGATATTTACAAGTTTATCGACTTAGCTCAACAGAAGCCTTCTGAAGACTAGTACATGACCTTGACCGGTCAACCCAATGTTACGTAGACTTGCAAGTTACTAACATAAAAGTGATATAGTAGATAATCACATAACGCTTGCTTTGTTTCAAAATTGTGTGGTTGCAAGTAATTTGATGTACATCTTCAGTGGAAACAAGCAGATATCATGGCAATGGTTTTCTAAAATGAGATTTTTTTTCTGTAAATCTTTGGATTATATTTTACAAGTTTTCTGTTAAATGTTCTAATTAGTGTTTTTTTTTTTAAATTTTATAAGGAACTTGAGAAAATGAATTCAAAAACTTGAGAAATTTAGTAGAGAATTATGGTAAGTATTTCAATTTTTGTACTTTACCCATTTATATGTACAGGTAGTTTATTTCTTCTAACATTCTACCTTATGGTTTCTTACTCTCCATCATAGAGCAAGCTCCTTGTTACTATCTTCTCTACAACAATGTAAAAATCCCATGAAATAATTTTAAAAGCCTATGTTTTCCTGTTACTTTCATAGTAAAATCTAATGTTACTATGCAAAATGACCAAGAATATTCATGACAACCAAGTACGTTTTCCCACATACACAAGATGTTATAACCTGTTGCATCCAAAAAAGTAAAACCCTTAACCAACTAAATCAAGTGCACACTTTCTTACTCAAAACCCTGACCAAACCCCAAGAGAAATATCATTATTACACTAGGTTTCTCACCAAGCTGCTTCAAATTTCTGGTGACAATCTAAGCTATGCACGTCAAGTGTTTGATAAAATACCCAACTGCACAAACCAGTTCCTCTGGACTTCCCTCATACGGAACCATGTCCTCCATGCTCATTTCAGACAATCCATCCTCTTATACACGAAAATGCACCAGTTAGGCATATTACCATCTGGGTTCACCTTCTCTTCTGTGATCAATGCATGTGCGTGTCTCCCGGCATTACTTGAGGGCAAACAGTTCCATGCCCAAGTAGTACAATTAGGTTTCTTGAGAAACAAGTTTGTGATAACTACATTACTTGACTTGTATGCAAAATGTCGGTATATATGGGACGCCCAAAGACTATTTGATACAATGGATGATGAGGACAAAGATGTCACTGCTTGTACAGCTATGGTATGTGGATACACTAAGATCGGCATGATGGACGATGCACAAAGATTGTTTGACACCATGAGAGAGCGCAATGTGATTTCTTGGAGTGCAATTGTTGCAGGGTATGCAAACTGTGGCAACATGAAAGCTGCAAAGGAGTTGTATGACAAGATGACAGAGAAGAATTCTGTCACTTGGGTTGCTATGATTGCGGGTTATGGGAAGTGTGCTGATGTGAATGAGGCTAGAAAAGTGTTCGATGATATTTTGGAACCAGATGCTTTGTGTTGGGCAGCAATGGTGGCTTGCTATGCACAAAATGGATATGCAAAGGAAGCCATTGAGACGTATAAGGTAATGAAAGAACGAAATGTGAGGATCAGTGAGGTAGCCATGGTGGGGACTATCTCAGCTTGTACACAGCTAGGAGACATCGAGATGGCAGCCATATTAGCAAAGCACGTCAATGAAGGTTGCTGTGGTAAGTTCTTCTGGCTTTCCTAAATCTAATAGAAATGCCAACATAATTTAGTTCCCAATTAGTATTGTTGTCCAAAATGATTTAAACCTGATGTTTCTGACACTATCAGACAGGACATGCTATTTATCTAATGCATTGATTCACATGCATTCAAAATGTGGATGGTTGGACCTGGCCTGGAAAGAATTCGAGAGAATGAAAAACAGAGATGTGATATCATATAGTTCAATGATCACAGCGTTTGCAGATCACGGTAAGTCCCAAGAGGCATTGGATGTATTCTCGAAGGTGAGAAAGGAAGGAATAAAGCCAAATCAGGTTACATTCATCGGCGTCCTCAATGCATGTAGTCGTGGCGGACTGGTTGAAGAAGGGTGCAAGCACTTTGAGCTGATGACTAGGTTTTTTGGCATTGAGCCGTTAGTAGAGCACCTTACTTGCATGGTTGATCTCCTCGGAAGAACTGGGCAACTTGGACAAGCTTACAATCTTATAATGAAATACAGAAATGTCTCTGATGCAGGAACTTGGGGTGCTCTGCTTGGATCTTGTAAGATTCACGGAAATGCTGAACTGGGTGAGATTACCGCCAGGCATCTGTTTGAACTTGAGCCAGAGAATACGGGGAATTACAAGCTTCTGGCAAATATTTATGCATCAATAAGTAGATGGAAAGATGCTGAGAGAGTTAAGAAGATGATAAGTGAGACAGGAAATAAAAAATCTCCTGGCTGTAGCTGGTTATCAAGTTGAGTAAATTAAGGATTTTGAAATTCTTTCAGTTTGCCTTCTTTGATATTTGAGTAGATTTCCAAGAATCTGATATAATTCACACCATGCATTCTCGTCTAGAACCGGTATTTAATAAAATTTAAGGAAACAAGAAGATCCAGATTTCAAATATTTGTCAATATAGTTCCAAACTGGAAAATTATAACCCATTCAGTCGAAATAAGGCATCTAACCAGGGCTCCATTTAAAAAAATAAAATTAAAAATACATCCGCACAACAAAATTATAAATCTATTGAGGATACCAGACGCACAACCACCATCTAAGACTTCGGTCATACCACACCTCAGCTATCAATTGCTTTTCAAACCAATTTCATCCAAGACGGATTGCCCATTGAGGGAATCATGTTTTTAATGGAGCCTTCTTCTCTCTGTCAGAGATTCGTGCAGGAGCTGTAGAATGTGATTTGAACCGACCTCTCCCTCCATCTTCCTTTTCCTGTATAATTCATATCCAGTTAAATTTCCCCTTGGAGCGAATCAACTGTAATGATAATAAAAAGTTAAATAAATCCTTACAAATTTGATGTAAGAAATTTTAGCACCTTTTTCTTAACAACCTGAACCACATCTCATCTTGAAGAACATGGCCAAGGCCACAATGCTGTGGGAAGTGCCTTGCACTTTTTCCCCACACTAGCACATATTTCACATCCTTCACCAAACTTATATGTGATTACAGAAGTCTTCAACTGTGCAGCCACCTCTATCCTACCAATTACCAAGAAGAGAATAAAGAAAAGGGGAAAAAAAAAGGAATAGCCAGGAGCTTCATGGATAAATAATAGACTAGCACACATGTATTAATTTGACAATAGACAGATATGTCACCTACAACAGATAGAACTACAGGCTCGGAGAAATCAGGTTGCTGGCCTTGTGGCTTCGTATAAACTCTCACGAGTCCCATTTCATCCCGCATCCTTGCAAGCAATCTGTCTAAGTTCAACTGTACAAGCAACATGAACAATCAGTTAATCTTTCCCAAAACCACTTGCATCCAGTAGGAAATTTATAGGTAATAATTGGCACAAACAACTTCTGGTTTACACTGAGATTTGGAATCAAATTTGATATCAGAGTAATGTGCTTTGGTTGGCATACAATCATAACAAGACACAACAAAAATTACGTGCAAGAAAAATGCAATAGACGATAAATCTATAAAATCAAAATTGTTGTTACTGGAAAAACAATAAGGAATTAAGATGGTCAACCAGCATGTTTTATGCATATCATTAGATCCTAATGATGCATCAAGTCCTACTAAATATGGCCACTTCATATCTATTTACATCTAACATAAGTTATAAATTTGGAACATGCCTTGAGATTGCAACTAATGACAACTGAATTGGGTTGGCGGGCCAACTTATCCACATCATCAATACCGATAACATCAATCTTATCGTAAACATATATACACTTCATGTATTTACGGTTTCCTTCAATGAAATCTATCAAATCATCGACGGTGGCATCCTCTCGAAATAGCACCTACAAAAAATCACTACCATATTAGTATCCTTCTTTAGAATAGTTAAAAAATATAATAGACATGAATCTAGGCCACAATAGCACGTATAAAGCAGCATGTTCAAAAGAGAATAATGTACTACAAAAGGGACTGCATGAGGAGTTCACATCTAAAAGAGATAAAGTCATATTAGCACTGTGTGAACACACATTCAGATTATTAAGAAGTGTTAGTAGCACACAAAAAGGAAAAATATCAGAAAATGCTTGTAGAAGAAAAGGAAATCAGATTTAAAATCTTATGCCAATATTCCAGCAGTAAATTGATTATCATTCAGAAGAACAACAAGCCATTGACAGAAGAATCTTATTGAGGTTAGAGAATTCAGATTTCCTTTATGTAATGGAACAAAGATAAATTTTACTTTACCAACTTGAAAATAAATAAATAATATAATACGAGCACAAGAGATAAGGGAAGCAATAATATGTCGTGCACGTGCCCTGATCGTTTAAGCCATTGTGAGCCAGTTTGAAGTTTCTTCATCCTGAAACAATTGAGTGGTGTTTAAGCGACAGCACAAGTAACTGCTCCTAGATTCTGCTGCAAACCATCAACCGAATATGATTTAATTGGTTTAGGTAAAGGCATGGTACCTCTGCATTGTGAATTTTGTATTCATGTAAAATTTGGTAACAGAGCTTCTCATCCACATGAGTTAATGGCACAGTGCTGTTGAATGAAATGCCCCCGGTTTTCTTCTTTTTGAAATAAATTTGCCCATGAAACAAATCACAGAGCAAACTTAAGGAACCCATGACAATACATCCTCAGAGATATTGAGAAAAGATAGCTTGCTTACTCCTTTTTAAATGCATTAGATTTGATAAATGCGCAATACAAAAGATTAAATGGAAATCAGCATACCACATAGCGAAAGTGGTGGGCGAAGTAACAAGAAACTTACTTGAGGTGGTCTCTTGTTTAAATGTAGACCTACAGCTTCCAATTCTCCCATCAATATTTGTCAATGACCTTCACTCTAGGGTATTTTACAAACAGATTAAACAAGAAGATCAGGGAAACTTTGACAAAAAATTTATAATCAAGCACAGGACAATAACATAACTAATAATAACTGCTGTAGCAAAGCAAGTTGAACATAAAATATTTGGGAAGAAAAAGACCATATTAATGCTACAAGCAAATTTCAGACTTCTAAAAGGAATACTACAATCACATAATATAATAATGCTTAAAGAATAGACATTGTTGGGTGATCATTGATCACAAAAGCTTCAGCTAACAAGAAATGATCAAACAATAGAAGATTCCATGTTCTTAAGTAACCGTTATCGCAAACACTTACACTGAGAAAAGACATAAGAATAGTATTTAAGCACTTACTTTTGATGCATCAAGAACCATCAACACAATGTCTGAAGACTTGGAGACAGCAATGACCTGAGAGGTAAACAGTTGTCATGTTTCTTGAACTCCTACAATATCCAACCATGCTTTGAAAAAGATGGATAATAAAACAAAATGTCTACGCAATTTTTCAAAAGAACCTCATTAACCGACATTCAGTAAGAGATTCCATGAGAATTCTACTCTGATTTGGGCTCAATTATGTGATATTATGTTAAAAAATGCTGACAGGATAGCACAAAGAGAAGAAGAAAAAGCAAGCAGCTGAAAATTTTTGACCTGCCTCCCACGTCCCTTGCCTTCAGAAGCACCTTCAATGATTCCAGGTAGAACAAGGAGCTAAATTTTAGTATCATTGTAGTGAATGATCCCAGGAATGCAGGTAAGTGTTGTAAACTCATATGATGTGGCTTCTGAATGAGTGCCCGTTAACAAAGTTAAAAGGGTAGACTTTCCTACACTGCAAACAAAATATGATCAACACTGCAAATTTTAGAGCTCTTTCCCCCTCTCTATTTGCATATGTTTGAAGGAAATATGCTAACCATACAATAGATTGATGGGCTCTAAGATCTTAATTTTGCAAGGATTTTCCATCCGTTTGGTGTCAAATCACGAGATGGAAATTGATTTTCATTTTTTTTTTTGTGACATGCCAACTTGTAAATCAATTTATAACTAAGAAAGAAAGAAAATGCACAAACATATAGCTCATAACATTGACAGACCTCGGAAAACCTATGAGAGTAACACGTCCACGGCCAAATTTTGTGACTTCAAAACCTTCTCCAGCGCCACTAGAACCCTGATTCATGAATTTCAATAACAATAAGCACAAACATCGAAGACGTGTGAGACCAGATTCACAGATGATACGTAGATAACAATTACACAAAGTATGCCACTAATATGTATAGAGCAGCCAATGCAGTAACAGCTCAAATAAATTTTACGTCAGTGTATATGCACATAAAATTCAAAGAATAACAAAATCTACATACTTTTGGAGGCTCCAACAACTGTGTTCTTAGTTTTGCAATCTTTGCCTTGAGCTGGCCAAGATGATACTCTGTAAATTCATCACTTTACAATTAAACAACTCAAAAACCAAAAAGAAAAAAACACTAAAACAAGAAGAGATTTTAGCCAATTGAAAGAAATATCAACAGTAATTATATAATTACCCGTTGCTTTATTTTTCTGAGTGCGAGCCATCTCAGCTTCAATTTCTTTAATCTTTTCAATGATTCCCATTTTTTTATCCCTCTATTTCAGTTGATACCCTTAAAAAACAGAGATAAGGAACAAAACTACAAAATTAGCTAGCTTCTAACAATTACCAAAGCTGAGAACCAATAAAAAATCAATCCATCTTAAGGAACCAAGTTCATGTTCACAAAATCAATGCTGGTCAGTGGTTAATTCAGGTATTCAGCGCTAGGGTGCAAAGAAAATAGAAAAACTAGAAATTCTTATTTTCGTTTTCCTTTTTTCTCAGCTTCTAGCTTCTAGTTTTAAGTGATGACTGCATGGAATTGGAGATGAGTGCACTTGCTTGGTTGATGACTCACAGGGACCGAGTTAACACGATCCAAACAGCTGATTAGAGAGAGCCGGAAAGAGATGTTTTTAAGCATTGGTGGCAGAAAGGACTGCATGCGGGAAGAGGGTGACATGAGATAAAAGGCCGAGAAGGCTAAACGTGACCTTTTGGGCTAAATTTGAAAGCCCAAATTAAATGGACTATGTTTAGATGGTCCCCAATAAAACTTTAGAATGACATATTAAAGTTCTGTGCAAGACATTATCGTTCCCCTCACTCTAAAAACAAATTTGGAAAATATTCAACAATACTAATATTTAATAAAATTCATTTATTTTTTCTTAATATTTAATATTTAATACTTCTACTCTATAATAACTATTAAGCAACGACTCAATACTAAATGATAAATAAATAAATAAAAATAACTCCTGCAGAAAACTATAGGTATTTGGGGAATTGAAACACAAGCAAAATTACATTGAAAGATCATATTTGTTATGAGACTAAAGGTTTGTCATAACTAATGGTAAACCAGCAGTGTACCAATTAGACTTTATTTTAGCTCTACACAACTGAAAAGTGTATTATTGTCTTATTTACAATGTTACAAGTATCCTGATCTTGTTTCATTTACAATATTTCTTCCGGTAGAACCAGCTACACGGTTTGAGCTGAGATTTTGCGGAACCTGGGAATGCATCTGGGCAAGCTCTTTAACACGAAGCAAAATCGGAGCAGGGATAGGCACTGAGGATGCATGTTTACGGGAACCCGTCTGAATTACCGGAGAAAGCAACAATTTAACACATTAATTTCATTTCAGGAGAAGCAGAGAACATTGATTAACTGTATCATTACTCGTCAATGACAATACAGATCAAGTTTGAAAAAGCATGATAGTACGAGTATACAGCTTACCCTTTTGTCTGGAGGGGTTTGTGCAAGGCTAGCTTTCAGCAGATTCCTCCATTTGTCCTACGAAATAAGCCATGCTATCAGCCTAAAATCATTGGAGGTGCTAAAATCTAGCCCACTATACAATGAAAACGCAAGCATTTTTAAGTACATACCTTGAGATCAACGGATGTACGATAAGAATGGGATGCAAAAGCAAGCCTTTTGATTTCAGACCACCTACCGGCTCCATACCTAGACACACCCTCAACAAGTTTCGTAACTTCAGCGAGAGTCCAGGCACGATGATGTTTCCTTCTCACTCCGCCTTTAACTGTAGGCACAGTAACTATGTTTTCATCAGAAGTATCGCCAGAAGGATCTGTATGTTCCAGCTCCATATTTTGTGCCTGATCAATTGAAATCATTGACGAGAAGTGCTTATCCTTCTCTTGTTCACCTATAAACTGGGTACAAATTCAATTACAGTGCAATTAGTGTGTAAAATTCATACAAAAAACATTGCACAAAAACATGAAATGCAGTACACAACCAAAGCCCAAGAAAGCCTTATCATACAAATTCTTCAACAACGAGTGAACTCCACATCAACATAACAGCCAAGTCTTAAACATGTTAACAAATCATGTCAATAATTTTTCTTTAAATTTAATATTATCACCCATGCAGATAATCGCTACCATATATCATATCTGCCCAATCAGATGCATATCCAAAAGTCATGCTAGCCCCCTGAGTGGACTTTACTCCTAAGTGTTCAATAAATGCTGCATGGTATTTCAGAATGTGCTAAAAGAACATTACCATCAGTATTTAATTCACTATTCCATAGCCGAAACTAATTGATGAAGAGTGACCGACAAAATCAGATACCAATAACATCGACATTTTATTCTGTCAGATGAGGTGTTTCATTATAATAAATTTGATCACAATTCCAGTGGCAAGCAACAGCAGATCAATTCATATACACAAGCAAATATAAAGTTGGGCTTACAGGTTGTTGAATCTGTTCAGAAGCAGATCTGGCTTTCAAGATTATGTCTCCACTCTCACTGTTTGGTTGAGCATTATGCACACCAATGGCCTTCTCAACCAGTGTAGGTGCCATGCTTATGCCATTCGGATGGAATTCCTGCAGCATGTAATACAAATTATGTTATACAAGTGAATACCAGAAGAACTTCTACCCCTAAAAGAACCAGGTATAAAATAGACAAGCAAATATTATCAAAAAATCTAGAAATATCTACTATATAACATGCATTGTTTTCCTCAAAATGTCAAGGATTATCTAAAAATATGTCAAAAGCCACTCTCATCTCTCACATTGCTAAGGCAGAAAGGGATTTTACATACCATAAGAGCCATAACATTTTTTCTTGGACGGCTTCTTCGAACTCGAGAAACATATGGAACCTGAATCCCAGATCCTCCAAGGGAATCCAGCCTGACAGTTCTATTAAAAGAGTCAATTCTAACAGGTCTGACATTAGATTTTGAGGACATCTGTCTAAGTCCAGAAGTTTTAGCTGAAATTGTTGACTTCCCACTGTGCTCTTTGGAATCCACTTCTGAAAGCTCTTCAATGTATCTTCTTGTTGGCTTCCGAATTCTTTTGGTAACTCTCTGTTCTTTGTGTAGATCTTCACTTTGACTATCATGGTCTATGCTACAGTCTCTCGGTTTCTCACCAGAAACAAACTGTTCACTTTCCAAATGGCTTCCGTGGTTAATTGATAAATCTTTGCAGCCCCCATTCACTGGCCCAACTGACAGATCCTTGGTAGAAGTGGTAGCTTCATTGTTACAGCTTTTTTCTTTACTTTCACTCACCAATTTGTTATCTTTAATAATGAAACTCGTCGACGAAACATCACAAGAATTAGTCAACCCCATTGTAATCCTTCTCTTAAGCCACTGCTTGTCCTTGACAGTAGTTTCCCGTCCAAAAGTTGCTTTGAAAGTTTCATGAAGCTCTTTAATTGATAGATTGCCCAAGCATATTTCCCCCTTTAGCCTAGAAAAATCAGGCTTGGAACTAGAACAGACAACAGAAGTTGATGCTTGACCTTCTATCAGTCCGGCCGATGGATGTGAGCACTCCCCAACATCGATAGATTGACTAATAGAGGTTTTATTCAAACTTGGTACAGAGGAAAGGTCATTTTCCTGCAAAGGAATTTCAGATTGGATCTTCCCATCAATGCCAGGCAATGTATCATGCTGATCAGAACACTGGCCGTCTACAAGCACATAAGCAGAAGAATGATCAGGTGATCCACAAGCTAAGAGAT
>JAVXUL010000011.1:802156-831987 GCA_035590515.1 Trichilia minutiflora | reverse complement strand
ATCATGCTGATCAGAACACTGGCCGTCTACAAGCACATAAGCAGAAGAATGATCAGGTGATCCACAAGCTAAGAGATGGCTCTCTTCCTGTTTGGCCTTTTGCAATATATCCTCAATGTACTACAAGAGATTTTATCGGCCGAGAAGGATCCAAGACAATCAACATTTCAATTAATAATTGGATAAACAGAACCAACAAAAGTTTGCAGATTTACAAGCAGAAGCAACAGAAATAACAATAGACCATATACAGAGTTCTAGAGGTGGTAACAGAAGTATGAACAACAATATAGAAAAAGAGTAACAATCATTTCATTCTAATATAATTTAGTATCCATATCAGAAGAACCTGGTCAATACCTCAATACGTGTATCTGACTTTCCTACCTCAATTTCTGCATTTTCAGATTGAGACAAACCTGACAAAATTAGATAATTTCTGATATAAAAACCAACAATTAAGGATACAAAATGTGATTAAAAAATTGTCAAATGAGACAAGATGCACTATGTGGTAAGACCTAAGGGAGATATCAGGTCTAGCATTGGAAAAGGCATGCACAAAAATTATTCAACTCGAAGAGCTAGAAGTTCAATAACCTAATCTGATTATGAGCCAAAGAATGAAAATTACAGTGATCTCAATCCCTGACCCATCACACCACAACATAAAATAAATGAATACCCAGAATAAAGATTTGAAGAAGATTTATCATGTAACATACATTAGCATAATGAGAAAATCAGTATTTTTAGACAGTATTAGGACACTAAATCCTTCCCATGTCAGTAGTCATGTGCAACATCTAACTCATCCTCTAAAACGAAAAAAAAGTTCAAAACGTTCACTTCACAGCATCTACAGTAGTATTACTGGTAGCAGCAGTAACGGGTATCCTCTTAGAAAATTGTCTGAAAATGAAAAGCAGCTTCAATTTCATCTTACAAGTTAATGTTTGAAATGATTTGTGTAGTAGTTTCGTGTTCCTAAAATTCATTTCAAAGCATCTTATATAATAGAGAAGCAGATAGACCTTCAGAGCTTTCTAACTGGGGCATCCCAGAGGAAGATCTTTCATTGCAACTGAACCCTTCGGTCCGCCCAATGTCTGCAACTAGATGCATTTCAACCTTATCATCTGCAAGCAAATTTCCAACCTCCATGAGTTCATCATCTGTCGCAGGCACTAATCTCCCATCTCCATCAACCTGGAAATCATAGATGACATCAGGATACTATATCCCACCTTAGAGAAAGCACTTTAAGCCATAAAATGAGCCGGAATGGAAATATTTTGAGATCCATCAATCCACTATCTCAGTATAGCATTAACTCATGAGACTAAAAATCATTAGATTTGACTTCTATTTGCTTTTTCCCTCATTTTTAAAAATAAAAAACAGCATAATGATCAATTTTGGAAAAAGATTGGCCATGATCATCAGTAGTTGACTCCATGGCTAAAATCAATCTCATTAGTGATATCTCTTCATGCAAAAGAGCCAAACAAATAGTTTTGCTTTTTTTTAAAAAGGTTTCACACACACTATACCCACCCCATACACAAATAGTAATTAATAAAATTCCCCCTCCAAGGTCGGTGTGAAAGGGATCAATCCCTTGAACTCTTACTTCCACAATAAGATCCCAAACCAGCTACCCATTTGGAGACAAAAAATAATTTTGGTTATAATTATACTGTCTACTACTTAATCAGGACAATTACATTAGTACAAACTTAGCACAGAATGTGGATTTGGAAACACTAACATGAATGAAAGGAAGAATAGCTTGATGTAACTTTTAAGTAAATTCCAGCAGAATTTGAAAGATTACAGTATCCTGCAATCTATCCAAGAAGATATTAAACAAACATCAGCTATTTTATATTCCATTTGGAGTTAAAATGCTTTATTCTCACAAAGACTATAAGACATTTCAAGATCAAAACCTAGACAAACAAAAACAATGAAATTCCTAAAATCTCAAATTGTCTCAAGCTACTATGCCTTTTTCCCGATAAAAGGTGTTTTAACCAGCAAGGAATGGTATTATTAATACCAAAACTACTTGTCTACCAAGGAAACAAAAAAAAAAATATATGGAGTTCTTCCATTATATACAATTAAACATACGCTATAGACACAAATACAGAAAACAGCTCCCTCATAGTTCTTTGACCATCTTTAAAATAAAATTAGCAAAATTATAACTACCTTTAGCAACTAGAAATCAAAATAATCGACATTTACATAACAATACAACTACATTGACCAACAAGACAATTACAAGTCTACATGTAATGGAAATGTACCCGAACAAGCTTGTACACAACTGGGTCTGTGCCCAGCTTTGGCGAAGAAATCGTAGAGTTACTTTTCTCAATCTCACTTTCCTTAAAGTTTCCCTCCTCATTCCCCTCAACTCCAACCAATGTTTCCATGGAATATCCACCACATGCGACTCAAGTAAACAAACTGAAAACACAGCACTCAGAAAAACAGGAAACAGACCAAACAAACAAGTCAAGTCAATTTTTTTCCCCATCAGAGCTACAAAATCATCAAAGTAAATGAAACAAATTTCTGAATTTCACAACTAACTTCATCAATGAAGTCACAAATCAATCCAAAACAACAAGTCAACAAATAAACAAAATCACTGAACTTAATTGAATTTTCAATTTCAAAACAAAATTCAAAAGACGTATTTTGTTAATTTCAGCTTTCCCAATACACGAATACGACACCGTTTCAACTAGAATAAAATATCATCCAAGCTCCGCAAACCAAAACGCTAATTTCCTAAGATAGTAAGAGAAAACTGAACCGTACTAACTGTAAATGACTTACCATGTAGTAAACTTAACCTGAACGAACCGAGTTACCCTGTAGAAGAAACCGAGTTCTCTAAAATTCGCGAGAGAGCCAAGGGAATTGACGCCCAGTGTTGAGTGTCAACGAGCGCGAGCGCGTTAGTGTCTATACGATGTTATTGGCTTATTGCGTATAGAGTGCGTGGCACAGGTCCGGATTCGAAATTTATGTGAGTTGGATTTGATAAGACTGCGTGGAGTCCGGGTTGATTTCGTTTCACCCGGCTAGTTTAGGTACTTTGTGTTGGGTCAGGGTGTTGAAGATCCATAGCTTAATCATATTCCAAATTTTGTAAATTCTTTGTTTTATGGGTTACAATAGTGGAAAAAAGTTTAAAATTTCTGAAAATGAAAAATAATTATATAAAAAGAAAATTGTAATACTAAATATCCATAGCTCTATACAAACTTATGTTCAATCATTGTATTTTGCACGATTATCATATGATATCTATATTATTTATTCTTGCCACGTTAAAAAATAAACACACAAATTTACTTTCAATTCATATAAGCTATGAAAAAGAATTTGGCATCCATATAAAGTTCTTAAAGTACTGTCCTTGATACAACAAAACACAAAGCTTTCAAACTCTCCATTTATGAAGAGATTATGGAGGCTGCTGTAAGGAATGGCTTAAGATCGGATCAGTTGAAGGAGTTGCCGCCTACTTAACCTTAGGATCGGAAACAAGAACAGTCAGCCGTAGATTAAAAGGAAAGGAAATGTAAAAGCCGAAAGTGTTAATGGGATAGTACCACTTAACCATTGCACAGAGCAATCTACTTACCATAGGCAAACCTGTGTCGTACACAGTATACCATGGAGGTTTAGTGTTGAAGATTTTGGATTAAGTACTTAATATGCTGTTTCATAGCACATAATTTGAAATCAGCAAAAAAAGGAACGACTAAGCTGATCTGTATGAAATGTAGAAGATCAGGTGACAGGTCATGCATAAAATTGGGAAAACAGAACAAAAGTTTTGAATCGATAGTAGAAAGCAACAGATACTACCTTTGCTCGTTATCCATAATGTCTAACCACATAGTAGCAATCCCTGAAAACATTGAAGGAACTGGTGGTTTATATGCAAACTGAAGTATAAGGTTTGATGATAAAACCATAATATATCAGAACAAAATTAGTTATAGTTGTCTATCAAAAGTATCATCACAGTGCAATGTGCAATGTAGGAGTTTGCCGAACTCCAAGAACTATATATAGAAACAATTCAAAGAGACTAACAAAACACCAAATATTTCATTTAAGCATTGACCGGGATCCTCTAAGTTAAGCCCATCATTTTCGAGAAAGGAGAAATTCAATGCTAAATTCCACAAATTTAACAGGAATGCATAAAATAGAAAGGGGTCACCATGCTAGCTAATAAAGGAATTTATTGGCTAATTCGTTTCTGGATAAGATACAGTACAAATGTAGGAGTTTGCCGAACTCCAAGAACTATATATAGAAAGAGTTCAAAGAGACTAACAAAACACCAAATATTTCATTTAAGCATTGACCGGGATCCTCTAAGCCCATCAGTTTCGAGAAAGGAGAAATTCAATGCTAAATTCCACAAATTTAACAGGAATGCATAAAAAAGAAAGGGGTCACCATGCTAGCTAATAAAGGAATTTATTGGCTAATTGGTTTCTGGATAAGATACAGTACAAATGTAGGAGTTTGCCGAACTCCAAGAACTAGATAGACAGAGTTCATAGAGACTAACAAAACCCCAAACATTTAATTTGAGCATTGTTTCTGGATCCTCTTAGCCCCATCTGTTTCAGGGAAATGAGGAGTAATTCAATGCTAAATTCCACAAATTTAACCTGAATACATAGAGGAAAGGATTCACCAAGCTAGCTAATAAAAAAATTAATTGATTAATTGGTTTCTGGATAGGATATAGTGCAAATGTAGGAGTTGGACGAACTCCAAGAACTAGATAGAAAGAGTTCAAAGAGTAAGACAAAACTCCAAATATTTAATCTAAGCATTTTTTTTGGATCCTCTAAACCCATCAATTCAGGGGAAAGGAGTAATTCAAAGCTAAATTTCACAAATTTAACTGAAATACATGATCTCACAACCAAATGAAAGGTCATGAAGAGATTAATTGGTCAAAAAATTACAGCTAGAAAGGCAGATGTTTATAGACAAATTCAGCACCACTAAACACATAGAGCCTCAAAAACTCCTTCAATGTAATGTATGAATTGTCAAATATCCACTTAACCTAAGAAAACTAATTGGTAAGGGAAACGAAAAACTTGATCAATTCTAAGTTGCTTTACCCAAAACACTCAGAAAACATAGTTTGACAAATTGATGTTCGATTAAAAGAAACTTACAAAACAAAAGTGAAATTCAATAGATAAAACAGTCATCTGCTGGGTGATCTCAATTTGAAAACTAAGAAAAGCTGTTGTAGTGAAGCATAGAACCTAACTTTTTAGATATATAGCCTCCAAAACTGAAAATGAAGCATCTGAAACTGTGAAAAAGATTAATCTTCCTCACCTCAAATTCTTGGTATAGCTGAATTGGATTGGCTGTCGCAGTCTCAAGACCCATCTCACACAATAAGTATCAAAACCATAGAACAAAGATAAAGGAACAAGGGAGCTGTTTTGAGCATAAATAAATCATTAAATTAGATTACCAAGATAGGATATAGTGCAATGTACGAGTTACCGAAGTCTAAGAACTCGATCAACAGAACAAAGAGAGTGCGAACTCCAAATGTTCAATTGAATCACTGTTCTGGATCCTCTTAGCCCATCATTGGTGGGAAAGAGGAGGGTAATTCATGCTAAACCATTGAAAAATTCGCTTAGCCAAGCAACGTGAAACAAAGCATAATCCGAACAAATTCAATCCAAACACAATAAAGAATTTGCTTAGTTGATTTAGGATAACAATCAATTAAATAGCCATAACAAGATGGAAGCACATAACATAGTTATAGCCAAGATACCCACAGGAAGAATAAAACACGTAGCTTTTGGGAAAATTAGCATAGCATAGACAATGAAAGCAGAAGGTATCCGTAAGTTGTTTCTCAAGCCAAACCAACAGTTTTATTTATTTATTTTGAAATTTTAACCTGGAAGCAGGATTACCAAACTACAAGAGGTAAGCGACAATTCAAGGAGTTTGTGACTTAACAACTACAATTTAATGCATGAACTGTCAAGCTTACTCTTCAACCAAATTCATTAAAACAAAAGAAAAGAACTTGATCAAGTCTAAGCTTACCTTAAAAAAAAAAAAATCAATCTTATGTTCACCATCAAAATCCTCCTTTTCATCTTCATCTTCAATCCAAATCACAGAAAAAACGAAACAAAAAAATAAAAAATCACCCTTTTTGCATGATGAGTAAACAGAATAAAAAAAAACACAAAATCCTCATCAAACGGGTACACCTACAACATTACATACAAAAATTCATCGTTGGAAACACCAGAAAGGGAAAAAAAAAAAAAAAGTGGGATAGGGAAGACATGAAGAGAACAAAGACGGAAAGTGATATATGGGTTTGACAGAATGATCGGCTTGGTTGCTGAGAAAAAACAAAAGTAGAGAACTTTTCTCATTTCATTTTATATTTTTTATCCCAAAGCAGAGCATTAGGGTTAAAGAGAAGAATGATAGTATTTTCTAAACACTGTATTGTTAATGAAGGTAACGTTTGCGATTCAAGGTCAAGATGAATCAGATGATCATCATCCTTAAAACGTTTCAAAGGTGCTAAAGTCTAATCTTCCACGACAGCGTTTAGAATCCTGAGTTTTGCCAATCCGAGGTTGACAAGTATATCTCAGTTCAAATAGTTGACATGTGTTAATCTACCCAATTTGTCTTTTTGACACACGAATACTTCGCAACTTACCGCTGGATTATGACACGTAATGATAGATTGTACGAGTAAAGAACTAAAGATCATGAATTGTCTTGTGGGATTACAAATAGTTGTGTAGTGTATCAAATTTAATAATTTAATGCAGTAAATAGTGATATATTAAATTGTAAATTTTTTAATAGATAAATATAATATTTTAAATTTAATTTAATAAATAAATAGTGCTATATTAAATTATAAAATTTTAAATATATAATATTATTTTATTATCATCGTACCATCAATCACCGTAAAATATTATAGATAGGGAATCAGAGAAAATCATCTGTCACTATAAAATACTTTCTTTTTTTTTTTATATATACGATCTTTTTAGCATTTCAACATAGTGATATCTCTGAGTTCGAAACTGAAACTCTTTAAAAATTTGAATCCTTACTATCAAACTAAATTTTGAAAAGATTATCAGTTAATAATCGTTAATGATTTTTAGGTCATTAATAATAATAATAATAAATCAAATTTTTTATTATAGATCTAGAGTTATAGTTTTGGGTATCAAAATTTAGACCATTATTTTTTTTAGCAAAGGATAAATTTTTTATCATAAAGTTTGTACCATTAAATAAATAATAAAAAAATAATTTAAATGATATTTGGGTGATTCAAAGTTCAATCAGGCATAACATTCTAAACATGCTTTTAAGGTCTTTTTTTATTTATTTTAAATCTCAATGCATCTTAATTTTAGATAATTTGAATATATAAATTTAAATAATTTTTGATAATATATTTATTTGTTATTTATTATGTATGAATATTTTTTTATATACGTGAAAAATCATAATTTATTTAATGGAGGATAAACGTCCAACAACCATTTATTTGAAAAGATAATTTAAATAAAATTTATAATTCGATCTCCTAAGTACTTCAATAAAGAGAATTTTAGTGGTCTAAACCCAGAATAGATGTTAAGCAACTATTACTTATAAGTTTTTATCATCCTCCTAAAGATTGTCATGTATGAATATAAACATTAAAAATTAATATTTTTATTTATTAGCATTCTTATAAATAATTAGATAAACTTTAAGCATTAGAAAATCAATAAAATAATATATAAGTGTTTTTAAAATCATAATTAGATAAATTTCACTAAGATATGTAATCAAAATAATTGAAAAATATTTAATTTCAAATAAAAAGTTAGATATTTATATAATTAACAATAAAGAGGGATTTAGATAAAACTTCGCTTAAATTCGTTTGTAAGATAAATGTAAAAAAAAAACAATTAAAAATATAGTAAATAACAGTTAGAGATAAGGGTATACAAGGAATTGCATTTGGTATCTACCTACCGTTATCCACTTTAACGAGAATGAAAATTGTTCATACATAATAAGTATCTACCGATGCTTAGGATATGCTTAGATGGATACACGCGGGTTGGATAGTTTTAAAATTTCAAATTGATCAATATATGATGGTTTAAAAATAAATTAATTTAATTTAATCTATTAAAATATTCTAAATTATAAACAATAAAAAAAAATCAATTTTATAATTTATATTCTAAATTATATCGAAGGTAATCCTTAAATTTTCATGAAATCATTTGATGTTCTTCATGAATGTTTTTTAATTAAAATGTTTTGGAATTTTGTTTTCGAGGTTATATATTTGTCAATTTTGTGTTGTTTTGTGTAGGGGGTCCAAAGTCTAGGAAATGGTATGAAGCACCTGATCTTCGCCCTAGAGATGGATCGGATGAGGATGATGAAGAAGAAGAATATGATTTCCCAGGTATTCAATTTAGGAAATTATCGATGTTTATGTTTAAATTTATGTAAATTTTCTCAATGATATTAAGATGTGTCTTTAAATTTAAATGGCTCATGTTGAACCGTTATTTATATTTAAGTTTTTGGGTTCTACTTCAATCTTGGACCTCCGGTATATTGTGTTCGTCTCTCGGATTTACTTGACCTTAAAATTGGATAATATTTGCTGTTAAGCTTGTCTTTAAATGCTAATATTGAACTCTTACATAACAACGGTTTCTTGTTGAGAGTTGTCTTTAAATGCCTAATGTTAAGCTCTTACTTAATAGTTTAAGCTTTTAGGTTTGAATACTAGATGTCTTCAAAGAATTGCTTGTTCTTGATATCCTTCCTGAAAATTTTGCACAGAAGAAGCTAGAGATGCAGTTTTGGTAACGGATGGGGATAGTGAGATTGGTCAGATTTGTGCTTTCTGCCATCCGATCTATTTTTAGCCCAACATCCTTGGTAATTGCACTATATGAATTAGCTTCTTGATGGATTCTTCTAGTGAAGTAACTACATTCAAACAATGAAACATTGATTTTGATTAGAACTCTATTATATGCAGATGGTAATAATATCATTCATTGTAAAACGAATTCGAATTAAAGCATTGGTGAAGGATAAACGAAATGATAATGAATCCTTTGGAACTTATGTTGAGGTGTGTGAAAAGATTACTCAAAATCCTTTTATAATTGCTTTGTTGCAAAATTGTTTTTCCTTTGTATATAACGCGGTGTATGTTCTATAAAATGTCGATAGCCGGAGATACAGATAACAAGTCATTTGTAAAGAAAGATCTTAGAGGTGTTTGTGCAATCGTATCTCCAAGTGTAAGTACCAAGAAAGTACTGAAAATAGTTTTTTGTTCATTTCTTTTATTAGATGTTACTACCACATCATACTGATTTCACTGGCTGTGACCCGGATTACGATTTCAAATACCTTTCTGGTATCAAAGAAAGACAGATACATGGTTACATTCAATCTTTTACTAGAATCTTTGATTTTACTCATTTCACAGGAAGGTTTCATATCCAATGTTGGCAGCTTGAAAGGGGTACAACATGCCATCCTCTTATCTCAGGTATTCTCTCACTTGAACATGCTGATACATGTGTGATTGTAGACACGAAGCATTTACGAATTTCGATAAATATAAAGTGACATTGTTGTGGTTTAATAAGGCTGCAGTTGTCTGTTTGTGTAGGTAGCGGTGGAATTAAAGCTCTGATGAAAGGCAATGCAAGAAAATTGGCTGAGCAAGACGAGTATACGCTAATGGCTTCAGGTGTTCCTTACACCATTATCATGACTGGCATATTGCAAAATGCCAAAATACACCTAGCGAAAAACAAGTTTCAGATTTGAAAAGGTATTATTACTTAGTACTGAATACAAATCGACTTTCAGTTCTCTAATATGACATTTTGGTCCTTGTATTTGTGTGCATAGCACACAAAAGAAATGGAAATATTTTTCTTTTTTGGTTGTTACAATAATGAAACTGCGAAGTGTTTTTATCTTTCTTGGTTATGTAAAATGGCACTAAAACAGGGTTGTGCAACAAACGGAAGTCTTAGCAAGGAGGATGCTGCCTTAATTTGTATAGAAGCACTTGATTCGATCCCCCAAAAGGGATTGATATTTGAGGTTGGTGAAATTTTTTCAAATTTTTTTTATTGTTACTTTTGGTCTAAATTCACATAGCACAATCATATTTTTCCATGATCATGCATGCTTAGAAGTGTCAAATGGGTAGGATCAACATGTATTTACATAAGTCAAGCATGAAAAATAGTGGGTCAGCACAACATGAGAGTTCACACAGATTCCAGGTAAACTCACATTCTTGGCACTGAAGTTTACTGGCCAAAAACATTAAAATGTTTAAAAATAACTTACTAATTAGAAAAAATCAACAAACTATTATTTAGCATGCGAATCAACACATTCCCAATACAACACATGAATGAGTTTAAATTTTACAGGTCGGATTTGCACACCACACCACATTTGACTCCAAAGCAAGACTGTCATTTTTTTTCCACACATTTAGGACCAGTTTGTTATTTTCTTCAATTCTTTAGCAATTTCTTTGGATTCTTTTGGTAATTAGGGTACTGATTGATATTTCTTATTTGCAATAGGTGGTAAATGGTGAGGAGAAAGTTTCAGATTGGAAAGAATGTTTCACTAGTTTGATGGAGAAAATGGGGCAGTAACTTTACAATTATGCCTGAGCAGGTCATCTATATTTACCATCCATTTATTCTATTTTATTTTATTTTTCTCTATTGATTTTTCCAAGGTGTGTTTATTTGTTTTCTTGAGAAACAAACAACCTACAACTTGTAATGATTTGTCATTTTTTTTTCCAAATGACATTGAAAGGCTTCTTAAAAGCATTTCTAGGAAGTTTTCAAGAAAAATGCTACCGAGTAAAGTGCTTTCAAAGAGCATGTTTCGAAACATGCCTTTAGATACTGGTTTGTCTTTTAATATAAAATCCAAATAGATATAGATATTCATTCATTGTGTCTCAATATAATTGTGTCAAAACTATTGATTTGACGTATCATATTTTTATATATACGAATATCTTCAAGGGTAAGATTATAATATATTTAAATCATCAAATGTATCATACTTTTTTTTTTTTTATTTTATTAGTTCTTTTATTATAATTTTCAACTTATGAAAAGTGCAACAACAAATTAAGTATCGCAATGAAAGTCTAAAAAGAATTAGTTTTTGATTCTCAAGAGGTATAGAAAATGTTATGTAAAGATTTATTCTCCATTTCTATATCCTTGAGGAAGTTTTATAGTCTTGTCTGCAAATGGGAACAGGTACATGCTTTCTGTGAGAGTACTCTTTCTCTCTCTTTCTCTTATGGAAAATGATGGATAAAATAAAACTCTATTTTAATTTAAAAAAGAAAAAAAGAAAAATCCAAAGAGATATTGGAGTACAGATACAAACTCACATGAATTTATTGTCTGATTCCTCCACTTCATGTGGAGAGGAGAGCATGTTGCTTCCTTAAGATTTTTTTGGAACAAGTCTATCTTCCCATCCAATCGTTACCAAAAGTCTTCAGATTCCCCCTCCCCCACAAACTAAAAAAGGAATATTAAATATTAAAATCTATTGATTGGATCATCAAGAACACACTCTTCTTCTCTCTTTCCTTTGATTCTTAATCATTTCTAAAATCACATGGATTGAGATCATGGTCTTTAGAGGATCTTGGACTCAAAAATCGGCATAATGGGAAAAGAAAGCAAGGGATTACTTATCAAGCAGAATCAAAATAAATTCGACTTGTATTGTGACTTTGAAACTATAGTTGTTATCTAATGGTGAAAATGCTAGTGGCCCCTTTTGAGATTGTAGATGTTATGATATATTCAGTTTGAAAGCAAACATCATTGTAATTAAGTATAGTTTAAGCATCTTCAATCTACAGTCTAACAAAGATTAAACTAATCAAGAAGAAGACCTTGTTGGCTATTGCTTTGCAAATCCATATGCAAAAAGTGGAAGCTGCAATAATAATAAAAAGAAAGAGAAAGAAAGTAGATTTGAACTCTTATTTGTCCTGGCTTGTTAGAAAGCCTGACAAATTATATCTTCTTGACTTCAAATTCACTTTGAAACAAAGTAAAGATGTTATATAGTTTAATGATGATAGAATCAGACGTAGTTCAGCATTATTTGCTAAACTGTAGGAAACCTGATAGTTGATTCTAAGCCATTTGATCAAGTCAGAAGATAAAGATAATCCCAGTTTTTATTTGGGAAAAGTCTCCTAAATCACTTTTAAATATGCATGAATTGTTCCACTTGAGTTACATCAATAATTGAAGTGATGTAGATGATCACTAGTGTTCAAAATATAAGCCAAAAACCAGCTATCCACTGCAATGATTCACATGGATCCTCTACCCCGAATCTAAGAAACTAATAAAAGGTTCAAAGAAAATACACACATGAAACTAATTTCATGGGTCCACTGGGAAAAGCACTTGTTCAATCAACTTGTTGCTTTGTGAATGGGACTGTATGAAGTGAAGAGAGAGAAGGTACTAGAGATATAATATCTTGTTATCTATTTGTTAGAACTTAACACTATTGCTCGCATCTTATCTTCCATTTTAAGTTTTTTGATTCCCTCCACATGATTTGTATTAGTATTTCTTTTGTATTTGTACAAAACATTGATCTTGCATCCTACTTGGATTGATCCAGGAGAAACTTGTTAAATCCTCTTTATTAAGATTTTGGGTCCAGTGTTAACTTAACAATCTTGAGTTAAAAGAATAGTATATACCAACTCATGAGCATAACCTCAACCAGGTAACTACAGACAACTGGAAGGAATCACTTTTTGACAAACATTGGAAAGGAATAAAGTGGGGTTGTTGAAAGTTCCCATCAAAAGTAGATCATGGGATATGATAAGAAAATGGGAGATGAGATTGAAAAGGATAATTAATGATGAGCATATTAGACTTAAAACTCTCTAACAACCTAAAAGATAACTAAAATTAATATAATCCAACCCTTTGCTTGATGACAGTTCAGTAATCAAGCTTAAGTCTACTGAACAATAATCAAAGGTTAGATAAAAGTACAAACGACAGAACCTAACAAAGTTATCCCATTAAAAAACTAAGTACATTAGGAGAGAAAGAAACATAGTATCAACCAAACACTAAAAAGGAAAGAGAAACATTATTGATTTCAATAAGACAACAGAGTTCCACAGAATTACAATGGTGAATTTGTGAAAATGCTATATGAATTTGAGATGGTGAGATTTATGATGAATATCAAAACCTCAAAATACGTACATACAACTCATTTCATAGATTGACTTATATGTGATCTCATCAAGCGCTTTCCTTCTTTTTATCACAATACAACATTCCTATCACACCAAGGCAACACATATATAGAAACTAAATAAGAAAACTCAGTTTGGTGGACTACCCCGATCGAATTCTCTTCTGACTGGCTTTTCCATCAGATCTAAATGTTGCAGCTGATTCCCCTTCTGATGAAGTTTCCATTGATCTAGTGATATTGGATGAGAGATCAGTGTAGAGATGAACAACCCTTTTGATGTTGTTATTAAGCTCCTTGATCAAACCAACATTTCGAGTCAAGTTAACGGGGACTTTCGATTCATGGTTGTGATTAATCTCATCGATAAGCAATCTGTTTTGGTCTAAAATGTCTTGAACTTGACCAAAACTGCTTTGAAATGATTGTATGATCCTGCCATTGAATTGTGAACTACTTCCTATGCCTGGAAATATATCCCCTTCCATTTCAAATTTCACTTCACTTCAATTAGTCTCAGCCCTATTCCTGCATCAAATACATAAATTAGTATGACAAAAGTCAGACGAGTTTAAATGTGGATTCTGATGGGTACCCAGATCATCCAGAAGTCAAATTTCTTTTCTGGAAAAAATAATAAGATCGAAAAAAGGGTGAGAAAAAAAAAAAAAAATTTCACACCTTTATTTGAGTGTTATTATGACACAATAGTGGTTTACTCAAAAAATTGAGAATAATCTAATAACTAGGCTACGTTAAAGTCTTCAAATCCTATTTTCTTTGTTTTTTCCTTCCTTTTCTCAGCAACCAAACAGAGAATTAGCATAAGTGCATAAAAGACACTGAATGAAGCAGAAAAAACATGAACTTGGGACAATTTTGAATCATAAAAGCGGTCACTATTCCCATCAAAAGGAACTTCTTTTTTTCCTTTTGTGTTATCAAAAAAGCAAAAAATAAAAATAAAAATCCGAATTCCCAATTGAGATTTTGGAAAATATCAAAAGCATATGTTATTTGTTTCTGATAAGTGGAAGGAAAACACTTTTCTGTTGCGGAAAACAATGTGTTCCGAATTGATAGATCAATGAAAGAGCTCTATGTGGTGTTATCTCTCAAAGTGGAAAACCAAAAGCAAGACTTTTTCAAAAGCATCATAGATTTTCCCAGAAAAACAACTATTAAAAACAAACAAAAGTGCCCAAATACTTAAAACAAAGTAATAGAAAACAACCATAGAAACCCAATTCATTGAAATTAGCATAACCAAAACTAAAACAAACAAATTAACGCTTGTGGGTTTGTTTCACTTTAATTGATCACTTACCTAGAATTGGCAAGCAGCAACAGAAGTGGTTGAAGATGAAGAAGGAGAAAGAAGGAAAATTTTTTCCGAGAAAAATATGGTACTTTCTCAAGAAAAACAAGATATGAATTATAAAACTGAGAGATTCAAGTGAATGAATGAAAGCTTGAAGATGAAAAGGAGAGAATGAGAAGAATTAGTGAAGAGAAACAGTGCAACGTTTGCTTGTTTTTATGACTTTAAACTGTCTTTGGTGTCTGGGAGGGAAGAAACAAGAAAAGGAGGAGGAAGGGGAAGAGAAAGAAGATAGCGAGGAAACAAAAGTGAATTCATGTTTTGTCGTCTGTTAGTTTATTTTTTTTGTAATAAAATGAGAGACAGAGAGAAATAATTAAAGATTTCTTAAATAATACGACCTACCTTAAAATTGACTTAAATATAATAATTATTAACAAAAAAAATTATAAATTTCAAATTATTTATTAAAATACAAATATTAAAAATATAAAACTTTAATATTTATAAATTATTTTATAATTTTTTTGATGAAGAGGTTTAGTAATTTTATATCTTTCAACAACTATTTTTTTAAAATAATAATTGGTAGAAATTTAATAACATTTCATCTATCCATGACTTGTCATTTGTTCATGGACATGTTGAAAAAAATAATCTTTTGATAATTAATTAAAAAAATTTATAGACAATAATATTTATGTACAGTAAAAGAGTTATTTGATTTTTTAAATTATTTTTTATTTTAAATTATTGAATAAAAATTTAAATATAGTAATATAGTATTAAAGTCAAGTTTAATATGCTTTTTAAAAGAAATTGTTTTGAATATTTTAAGCAGTATCCAATAAGACAATTAAATTAATTTAAAATTTATTGAAATTGGATAAAAAATTTTAAATATAAGATTATAATAGTATATTAATTAATCATTTAATTATAATATAATTAAATAATAAGTAGCATTAAAATTAAGTTTGAACAATCACTTTGAAAATAATGTATGATTGATAGACTAGCGCAAATAATCCAATTTGTGCTTGTTGTATCTAAATGCACCCATCCTCTTGATCCATCGCCTTTTTTGAATGGTCTCCCCACCTTAGTGTATTTCTAAAGACAGCTATAAACTAAAGGAAGTGTAATCAGCACTAAAGAAGGGTGTATTCAGTAAATTGGGACATGAGTTGTTAAACCTACCTTACTGTTGGGGTGCACTTATGAGATTCCAATTCGAGTTGGATTGTGAACAAGTGGGTCATAAACCCGACAAAATGTAAACATATAAATATATCCCCAGCGCTAAATCCCCGACTTGACATATTTTCCTGGGAAATCGAAGTCGGAAAATTTTCCTGCCTTCCAAACACTCCTATTTCCCCTCCCAATGCGAAACGATGGACACCGTTATCTCCTCCGCTCTCGAAGAAATCTGTTCGCAAGGACAAAAGGGTCTTTCTCTCTGGTCTCTTTGGACTAGACTTAATACTGAAAACTCCCCCTCTCTGAGAGCCGCAGTTTACTCAAATCTCTTGAAAATTGCATCTCTACAGTTCCAGTCTCCCAAAAACAGTGTGTTTGAACCAAATGACGCTGCGATTCAGCGGATTGAGGACGCGGAGAAGCTCGGGTTGAAGATTGTGGCCAGTTCACAGCTTAGAGATAGCTTTGTTGGATTATACGACAAGTCTAGTAACTCTGGCATTTCGGCTATTCAACGTCGAGTTCTTGAGCGGCTTGCCATTGCTAGGTGAGGAAGGAATTGGAAATTTGTTACTGTAACGCAAAATTATTGTAATTTATCTGACAATTTTGCAATAAAATTTGTTCCTTCATGTATGATTTTTATGTGGGTGTGTGATCCTTTTGCTTGTTAGATTTGTATACTGGATTGTAATTTAGCATGAGGGTAGTGCGTTATGAGACAGTGGTGTGTTTTGCTATTTTACTTGTGGATATGATTGGAACTGTATGTGAAATAAATTAAATTTCTTGGTAGAATGATTAGAAGTTTTTTTCTTAAAAAAAGAAAAAGAAAATTTCTTTTCTGATAACGTAGATAGTAGGAATGGCATATATTACAAGAATGCATGGTTTCCAAATCTAATTCAATCATGAATATATTATCTGAGCACAGAAGCATGCTCATGATTACAATGGAACTTGAGAATTATTAGTGCAACAGTAATTTTCGTTATCCCAAGGAGAATACACATTGGTGGAATTATTTGATCAGAAAGTGATAATTGTAATTTTTTGGCGGCTAATGTTCCTCTGGCCTTTCTGTATTAATATTGGTTAACCTATTTGCTGGTGAACTTTGGGGTCTTGATCTAAAAATAGATTTCATTATATTGAGAACAGAAAACAGTTATAGTGGAATAATTGGGATGATTAATTTTCTAAAATTAAAAATTGCAAACTGGTTCCAAAGCTAGCAATTGCAGATTGTAATGGCTACTAATATATTGGGTACTTGCAGATCGGACGGAATAACTCAAAGTCAACTTTCTAAGGAATTTGGCATTGAAGGGAATAACTTTTTTTATGTTTTGAAGAACCTTGAATGCAAAGGGTTGATTGTGAAACAACCAGCAGTTTTGAGGACAAGGGAACCTGGCGGTCAAGGGGAATCAAAAAACAGTTCATGTGTGACTACCAATTTAATATACTTATATCGCTATGCAAAGCATTTGGGTTGTCAACAAAGATTTGAGATTAGCAAAGAAGGACCAATGGTGGAGAGTTTTGCGAATGCAAACGAAAAGGCTGTGAGTGGAGAAGGTTTTCCCAAGGAAAATGCTAAGGAGGATGTGCACATAAAGGATTTTCTACCGGCAATGAAAGCTATTTGTGATAAGCTTGAAGAAGCAAATGGCAAGGTTAGTGATATGCAGAGGGTTTTTAGGTTGTATGTTACCTTTTCTGCCATTGTGCTGATATTTCTTTTATTGAAGGTTCTTGTTGTCACAGATATTAAGCAGCAGTTAGGTTACTGTGGATCATCATCAGGACACAAGGCTTGGAGAAATGTAAGATTCTTTTTTCATTTTTTTTTTCTTTTTAAGGGAAGTTATATGTAGAAAGAGGTATATTTCTTTCGAGAGGGCTGTGGGTGAGTTACAGACTGTTTCCATTGTCATATCCTGTGAACAATATACTTGCAGATTTGTCAGCGGTTGAAAGATGCTGGTGTTGTTGAGGAGTTTGAAGCACAAGTGAATGAGAAGGTGAGTTTAAATTTACCTGATGGGTAATGTTTCTGCTTGACTTAATGTTCAATAGTTTTTTGACATTGAATGTATGATTAGTAGTAACATTTTGCATTTGGCCTTCAGCATTGGTTTATTTATTCTTTACCTATATTTATATATAAACTAACAAACAGCACACTTATGGTTCGACATCATGGAAAAATGATTTGGATTTCAATATTTTTCTTTACTCTTTCATTGCATCTTTTGGTTATTCATCCTTCATCTATAACTATGAACAAGCCAAGTGCAAACAAGATTTTTGGTTTTTCAAAATCTCCACAAGATTTCTTTTTTCTCTTAGGGAATTCACACATTATATAAGAGCTTAGTAGATATGTCAAAATTACTTTGCTTTCCTATGTGATATGATGCCATTTGATTCATTAGCATGTAAGTTTACTCATTTTTTCCATCTTTCTGTCTCTATTGTCAATAACTTTTTTATGCTATTGGTCATGATTTTTATATGGTCATATTCCTTGAACAGATGTTGTCAATCCAAGGCACTGTCCTGTATCACTCCAAGAATTTTTCTGATTCTGTATTAGATGAATGATGTTCTGTTCCATTTCTGGATAAAGATTTGTTTCTTGATATATTTTCACATTTGGCAGGTTGAGCGTTGCCTACGATTGTTGAAACAATTTTCTTCAAAAATGTTTGAGCCAGAGTCTCTTGGATGTGGAGACAATTATGAGAAAGATCAACTGAAATTTGGAAGGAGATTTCCAAAAACTGAACAACTTGTAGAGCTTCCTATTGAGCATCAAATTTATGATATGGTTGATGCCAAAGGGTCTGATGGATTGGCTGTTATGGAGGTGTGCTTATTATTCTTGTCTTCCATTCTTGTTGGTTTCGCTTCTAAAGTTTATATTACAGATTCCATTTTTAATATTTCCATAAAATATTTTTGGTATTTTGGAAGATCTTCCTGACCACCAAAAGGAAAAATTGATCAAATTCATTAATTTCAAACTGTTAGCACTTTTAGCACTTAGTTTCAAATCAACATATGTGCTCAGGTTGATCAATTTTGGCTGTATCAGCCAGAATTTCTTTAGTGATTACTAGTTATTACCTGTTTGAGTTATATTATTCTTTTCAAGTATCAATAATTTTTATATTGACATTTGCTTGAGCAGGTGTGTGAAAGGCTTGGACTAGATAAGAAGAAGAACTATGCTCGGTTTTGCAATATGTTCTCTAGGTTTGGAATGCATCTGCAGGCAGAGAACCATAAGAAAACTGTGGCATTTCGTGTTTGGACATCTGCAAATTCTAATTATAGATCATCTAATGCATTTCTAAATAAGTTAAACCTTGACATTGGTAGTTTAGATGATGATTCTCATGGCCCAGCTCAAACCTTTCTTCAGAATGATCCTTCAAATTCTGGAGGTGATTTTGCTAATCCTGGAGATAAGAATGACAGGGACATCAATACAGAAATTTCACATGCCTCCTTTGGAGGCTGTGAAAATGATTGTACACTTCCTTGTTCTGAAGCAGCATTGCTCTGTGGGCCAATTGATATGGCGGCCGAGGGAAGGCTTGTTTTAGCAAGTATGGCAGAGGAAGCAAATGAATCTCCAGCAGAAACAAAACTTCTTCCCCTCCCAAAACCACTAATGAACCTGTCCTCATATTTGACTCCTAATTATCTAAGAAGGGAGCAGAGTATACTTGAACGCTTACAGGTCTTTTATGTCATTCTCTTTACTGTATGCTTACACAAGGGAAATGGCTCTTGCTTCTTCTTTCTAGTAGTCAGTATTTTCCATTCTTAACCATTTTCCATTGTTCTTCTTCAGGATGACAAGTTCATTTTGAGAGCTGAGCTACAAAGGTGGCTCATGAGTCTTGAGGATACGTGCACAACAATTGATCGCAAGGGTATTGCCCGAATATTGGCGAGGCTTCAGCAGAAGGGCCTTTGCAAATGCTTAAACATTGATGTCCCAGCTATCACTAATTGTGGCCGTACCCGCATCACTCAGGTGGTTCTGCACCCATCTATTCAAAGTTTGACTCCCGAACTAGTCAGTGAAATTCATGATAGAATAAGGCAGTTTGAAATACAAGTTCGTGTCCGGAGCTCATCTAAATGGAAGAAGACTGAATCAATTCCTGTGTTGGATGGTGTCCAGAGAACTCGGAATCGTGTAGATTCAGAAGAAAAAGCTGTTAGATCTGAAGCTATGCGATCTAACGGGTTTGTGCTAGCAAAAATGATTCGTGCAAAGCTGCTACATAGCTTTCTATGGGATTATCTGAGTCGTTCATCTGACTGGGATGATGCTGTATCATCTGTAAAACATGTGCCTGACTTAAAAATTACCTGCAGCTCTTGCTTTTTGTTTTCACTAGAAGCAGCCATTAAGAACATTCCAATTGAACTGTTCTTACAAGTTGCTGGATCTACTAACAAATTTGATGATATGATTGAGAAGTGTAAGAGAGGTTTATGTCTTTCTGATCTTTCCATCCAAGAGTATAGACTTATGATGAATACTCAAGCAACTGGGAGACTATCATTGATTATTGACATTCTACGCCGGTTAAAGGTATTATTGGTTGGTCACATTTGAAATAATATCATTTCGCTTTTGTTGTCGTTAATTGAACTCACATTGTGTATTGCTGTACTGGATTTAAGGTATGTTCAAGATTGAGGTGCTATTACTTTTAACCTACAACTATTGTGGACTGCTGTCAAATATAACTAGTTAGGTGGCTGGTAAATATTAGCTACCAAAGGTGTTTACAAGCACTTGAGCTATTGTATGTTCAAAATTAAGTAGAACCACAATAGTTGCAAACATACTTTTAATTTGGTCACTTGCCAACATGTTCTATTTTAATCTTGTGAAAACTCAAAGCAACTGTATCCATTGGCAGAAATGCCTTTCCATCCTGTTCATTCTTTCATCTTTAAGTAGGATTGTAATTCACTTCAGCTTCATAATCTATGAAATTGTACTTATGCTTTTGTGTGCCTAAAACTTTTGCAGTGGATTCTTTCATCTCTGAGAAATAGGATTGCCATTCACTTTAGAATTGTAGTCAAATAATTTTGCATCTCTGTTCTAGTTATAGATTAATATTGTCATGATTAGCAGTTGATTTTTGTGCTTTAGTTGATTCGGCTGGTAAGTACTGGACATTCGGATGATGGAATCAAAATATCACACGCCAGTTTGACACATGCAATGGAACTTAAACCTTACATAGAGGAACCACCGACAATGGCTGTGACATCCAATCTTACATCTCTTGATCTTCGCCCACGAATCAGACATGACTTTGTCCTGTTAAATAGAGAAGCTGTTAATGAATATTGGCAAACTTTAGAGTATTGTTATGCTGCTGCTGATCCAAGAGCTTCCTTATATGCATTTCCTGGATCTACTGTTCATGAGGTATGCAGTTTGCAGAGCTTTTTTTTTTTGTTCTATCATTTGTAGCTTAAAATTTGAGGTCCATGACTACATTGTGTGTTGCGGTGACTACACCTTTCATTATATTCACTCTGCTTTGCTATAGTATCAATCCAAGAGGTTGCATTATATCAAATTTTTGCTGCAGATTTTTCATAACCGGTCATGGGCCTCAGTCCGGGTTATGACAGCTGATCAGCGTGTTGGGCTTCTGAAGCGTATAGGGAGGGACAATGTTCATGAAAAGATTCCATTCAAAGAGTGTCAGAAGATTGCAAAGGAACTTGATCTGACCTTTGAGCAGGTTAGTTTCAGTTAGCTTAACAAACAATGTTAGTGCTGTGTGGTGGTGTTTTGTTCGTCTTCAAACTGTGCTTATAATGTGAATTTGTTAAGAGATGTGTTAAAAGGAAATAATCTATTTTATTGACTTCTGATCAAAGAAAGTACGAGCGTGCCTTTATATAGGCTGTTGGCAGAAACTAAACTAACAGGTAATACTACTACTACTCAGACAAGAAATCATATTAATAACACTTACACTACTTTGAGAAGAAATATACTTAATAATACTTTCCTTTTTAATTCTAAAGGGTGTACCTGACTGTTTGTCTCTTGCTTATTTAGTATAGTTTTCTTTCTTTATTTTTTTTACCTTGTTGAACTGATGCATGTTTATTTCTATGAATGCCACTTGTAGGTGCTGCATGTGTACTATCATAAGCACCGACGTGGTCTTAATAGATCTCGGGGTTCATCTGGTGCCAATGGGAAGGAGTTGTCATCATCCCAAAAAAGAAAGAAACTTTTAGAAGAAAAATCAGTGAAGCGTACTAGAGTTGATACTGTAACTAGCCTGTTGGGTGGGTTGGCTGGTACACTACACGAGTCTATGAAAGAACAAAATCCTTGCATAGCTTATTCAGGAGAACATGACTTTCATCAGGAGGATAATCATCTAGAAACTGTTGAAAATTCTGAACTGAATGAAGAAGATGCAGAATGCCATTCTGTACCTAGTCAATCTGCCTTTAAAAAGACAAGGCCGTCACGCGGAAAGAGATTCTCATGGACGGATGAAGCTGATAGGTAAAGAAAAAGAAATATCATTTCTATATCATGAATCCACCTAAAGCACATTGCTCTACTTAACCATTTAAAAAAAAGGGTCATGGGACCATCCAGGTTTGTCTGATTTCAGATGTTTACTAATCAGATGTCTATCCATATGACTTTTTGACACCGTAGAGAAGTTACAAGAATGTGATGATAACGTAAAGTGATTCAGCAAAACTACTACAGCAGGGACTGCTGGAATTTTTTACTTCATTTGTGCTTGTGTACAATAGTTAGTTTTATGCAGTCAGTGGATTGCCTCTCTGTTTAATTTGAGGATACATATACCATTCTCTTAATACAGGAAAAGCATTGATCTTTTCTTTTTCACATATGAGAATATTGTGTTGTTCCTTTTGTTTTACTAAACTTATTATTCGCCTCTCAGGCAATTGGTGATAGAATATACAAGACACCGTGCAGCTCTTGGGGCAAAATTTCATCGTGTGGATTGGGCTTCTCTTGCTAACCTTCCGACTTCTGCTCGGGCTTGTGCAAGAAGAATGTCAATACTAAAAGGAAATACAAAGTGTAGAAAAGCTGTTATGAAGCTCTGTAATATGCTTAGTCAACGATATGCAAAGCACCTGGAAAAAACTGAGAACATGTCACTGGATGATAACAATTGCAGAGCATTTACTCGGAGCTCATTCAAGGAAGGGCTTAACCTGGATGGATCCAAACAGTGGGATGATTTCAAGGACAAAAATATTGAGAGAGCCCTTGAGGATGTCCTTCGGTTGAAGCAAATGGCTAAATGGGAGGCATCTGAAAAAGTCAAATCAATATCTGAAGAGTGGTCAAATGTAAAACATCTTAAAATCATATTTTTCTTTATGAATCTTTAAATCATGCCTGGAATTCTTAAGTAAAAGATTAAGTTAGGGATGACTGAGAGATTTGACATCTTTACACAGGAAAAGTCAATTTCTCTCTACATCTCTCCTCCATGACTTCATTTATGTTAGGACGATCTGTATCCTCTTTATAATACTAGTATTTGCAAAATGGTCTATTTTCCTCTCCATTTTGGCCAAGGTTTGTTAGATCCTGATTTATCATGCGAGTAGTTCTAACTGCTGATACTAAAACATTTGATTTTTTTTCTTGCAGAATCTTGAGGAATCTGGTTTGGCTTCGCCAATCAGTTTTAGTGATCAGAACCTTGGTATGGAACGACATAAAGATGGTGCTCGAAGAACAAAATATTGTCATCTGAATCAAAAGATTTTAAACAAAAGGATAAACGCTAGCAAACAAGTAACTCTGGCTGTTGCCAGTGCCATAGAGCTATTTAAGATTGTCTTTTTGAGCACCTCAACAGCTACAGAATTGCCAAATTTGTTGGCAGAAACTTTAAGGCGCTATTCAGAGCATGATCTTTTTGCAGCCTTTAGCTATCTCAGAGAGAGAAAATTTATGGTACATAGAAATTTGTTGTAGGTTATGTACTAGATTTTGGTCCAATTGTGATACTGGTTTGAGTTAGTCTTTTGGTATTAAGGATAGAGGATGTTATGATGTTCATGACTGCAGTCATCACTTGTTTGCTTTATTATATGGTACCGTCCTCATTTTGGGTATTATAGCATTCTTTAATGTGATCAATTATTGACCATTGTTGTAGGCTAGTGAACACTCTTGTATATGTTAACGTTTTAATCAACAGTAGAAAAATAAGTACCACATTTTCAGCCCAACTCAAGATATCAAGTGAGACTGAATAAAATTTTCAATTATGTTTCTTAAGCACGTTTAGCTTTTTATTTTTATTTGTTGTGCTGTTTATTTAGCTTCAAGGTCGGGGGTGTAATAAACATCCCCTCTTTTGACACCTTTTTTCTCACTGCCTGTAAGTTCCTTGCTTCGAATCATTTGACCAATCCTTTACCTATCTTTGTGCATGTTTTTTTTTTTCCCCTTTATTTGTGTTTTATAGATATGAAATATTTTTCTAACACAGAACTTTCTTCACTCTATGGCAGATTGGTGGAGATGGAACTCCTTTTGTCCTTTCTCAACTGTTCTTGCAGAGTGTTTCTAAATCCCCCTTCCCAGTGAATACTGGAAAGAGAGTTGCTAAATTTTCTAGTTGGCTTTATGAAAAGGAAAAAGATCTGGAGGAAGGGAGCGTCAATCTTAATGCAGATTTACAGTGTGGGGACATTTTCCATTTGTTTTCTCTAGTTTCTTCTGGTGAATTGTCCATTGCTCCTTGTTTACCAGATGAAGGTGTTGGAGAGGCTGAAGACTTGAGATGCTTAAAACGTAAAAGTGAGGATGAATTACATGCCAGTGATAAGGGTAAAAGGTTTAAATACTTGACAGAAGGTGAACTTATTTCTCGCCGGGAAAAGGGTTTTCCGGGAATAACGGTTTCTGTACGTCGTGCAACGGTTTTAGTACCTGATGCTATAGAGTTGTTCAAGGATGAAGAAATTTGCACAAGTGAACTACAGAGGAACTCTCAATTCAACTTTACTTTGGAGATAAATGATGGTATTTCTTGTCCGTCGGACTATATGAAGGAATTCCTCAACTTTGGTCAAGTTGTTCCCATAGCTGGAAGTTCTAGTGAGTCACCTTGGGATGCAATGACATCCTATGCTGAGTATCTGTCAAGCCATGACCAAAAACTCAGTCCTCATGTCTTCAAGGCTGTTTATTCTGCCATTCAGAAGGCCGGCGACCAGGGGTTGACCATTGAGGAAGTTTCCCTTGCTGTGGATATGCCAGGTATATCCACTGCATTTCATTTTACCATTGACATTGTTGTGCATGTCCTATGTATTTTAAGTCACAGGAAGATGGGATTTATACACAAGTTCCACTATATTGATTATTTCTGGTTGTTCCTTTTCAGGCAAAGAGATCTCTGAACTTGTCATTGACGTGCTCCAATCATTTGGACGATTATTGAAGGTTGGTTTTATTGTCAATTCTATTGATTATTTTTCTAGAGTTCTGGTCCCTAGGCCTCAACACTTGTGATTAAGGGCAGGTGTGCGGTTGGTTTGAATGTCAATTTTTCCAACTGTTGCTTTGAACGTATTTTTATTTCTATACAGGTCAATGCCTATAACTCTGTTCGTGTAGTTGATGCCTTGTATCGTTTGAAGTATTTTCTTACCTCCACCTCCGGTTTCAGTCAAGATCCTAATACGCCCTCATTGACCAAAATTTTAAGTAGAACCTATAATAGCCGTTTGGTGCAGCCAGAAAAACTTGATATCGATGGTGCCAAATCACTAGGGGATTCAAAGAGGGATGGTGATGATGTGCACAAAGTTACCATTCTTAATCTTCCGGAAGACATTGACAGGCCCTTGGATGAAACTCAAACTGGTGATTTTCCTAGAAGGGATAACGGGGATGAGAGCTACACATGCTCTTCTGCTGAATTATGTACCCCAATATTGCCATGGATAAATGGAGATGGAACTGTCAACAGTTTTGTCTACAATGGACTGTTGCGTCGGGTTTTTGGCACTGTTATGCAAAATCCTGGGATATTAGAGGTACATGCTTTTCCTAAAGTGCTTTTGGTTCATTTATTGGTTCCTTAAACATGGCATTTTGAACCTCTTATATCTGTTAACAGGTAGTGGAGTTTTTAATCGAGTAATGCATGTAGAGTTTCTGATTTCAAAAGTAATTTATTGTCAGAGCTAAGTTGCGAATTTCTTTCCATCAAAATCTTGTATTTTACTTTTGCAAAAATTGCATCAATATGTGAAATTCTTGTGCTTGGTGTTTTTCACTGAGTCTATTCTGGTGTTAAAGAGCTTAACATAAATTATGTTTGGGAATATCTGTATAGACTCTTTTTTAGTTTAGGGCATAAGGCATTGGCACCATTCCACAAGCAGGTTTGTAATATTATCTGTGACATTTTTCTTTTCTAAATTATTTTTCAGGAAGAGATTATCTGCCAGACGGATGTAATAAACCCCCAGGTATGCTAATGTACTTCATTTGTAGAATTTGAGGTTGAAGTGCATATTGATCTTAAAAAATCATAAGCCTGAATGTTCATTCCACACCAGCGACACTTGCACTCAAACAAATGTCAACGCCCACTTCCTGATAATAATTTTGAGTATTAGTTGGGTCTTGAGAAATCATATCGATTAAGGTAATAAATATATTAAACAAGGAGAAAACTTTGCTATCGATTCCTAGAGAATTTTTTATGCCTTTGGGCCAGAGGCCACAATTTTCATTGTATCATCAGGAGTTTTGAAGGAAATGTTTAGTTTTGATTTTCGATCAAGAAATCAAAATGAAATGAGGAATTATGAAATTTGTCGGAGGCAGTTGTACTGACCATCCAAAATTTTGATGCTTATTTATTGATTTCATGTTTCATCCTATTTATGTGAATTACTGTTAATGCATTTCTATGTATTTCATCCAGAGCTGTAAAAAATTACTGGAGCTGATGACTCTAGACGGACACTTAATCAAAAGGAAGATGCATCAAGCAAGCAACACCAACCCTCCTGCGATTCTAGGATCCCTCTTCGGCAGCAGCTTTCGAAATTCAAAGATGGTATACCGTGAACATTTCTTTGCTAATCCCACAAGTACATCAATATTGTAGATAACTTTCAACTTGATAGCCATAAATTCATTGGAAATTTGCTGTCAATACTCATTTGTTTTGGCTATTTATGTACAGTTTATTCTGTTTGTGTTCACTGTTGGAAACCAAATGTAATATGTACAGTACAGAGAATGTACATGGTATCCATACTCTTTTAACCTTTTTGTAACCAAGTTCCTACCTGAATATTCTTCCCCTGACCAGTAAGATCCTTTTCTCTTTACAGATTGCTTTAAATAATTGTGTACCTGAACGCATATGATATGGGCATATTCTGGTTCAGTTCCATTTTTTTAAAAAATCAAGTAAATCAAATTGTGATAATGAATACAATCAAAGTTGATTTGGTTTGGTTCTGGTTCTAGTTCTAGTTCTAGTTCTTACTTTGGTTTGAATTATGAGAATTGATTGACTAGATTTGGTTAAGGGTGGGTATTTGCTATTTAGTTTTGTTTGAATTAAAATTTTAATCTAATTAACACTTTACAGAATATATTTAAGGTAATTTAATTTAAATTGATAATATATTACAAATTGATTTAATTTAAACTATTATATATGATTTTAAAAAGAATTTTTAATTTTGATAAATCTTGTAATTATTTATAGCAAAATTAAAATTATCATGTATGTATGAAATAATAAATGTAATTAATTGAATTTTATAAACATATGTTAAAATAGCAAGTAAAAAATTTCGTATTTGTATTATTATAAGTTATTATTCTCGATATAAGAATATTTTAAATAATTTATAATATCTTTATTTATTAATAATTTGAAACGATTTGATTTAACGAATTAATAATTTAAAATTAATTTAATTTAAAATCTAAATCATAAATAATAATTTATAAATATTAATTTATAAATTAATTTAAATTATTTTTAAATCAATTTAATTAATAGTTTAAATTAATTTAGATTAAATTGATTTAAATATGTTTATTCCTAGGTTTGGTTCTATTTCTGTTCTTACTTTGCATAACTACTGGGGTTCGGATTGAACTATTCCTGAAAAAAATTCATTAAAATTCTTATATTTTTATTTAATTAAAATATAATTATACATAATATAATTTTTTTCTTTCATAATCTATATTATAAATGTTTATTCCATTCAATTCATAAATTTGCAAGTTATCGATAAATGTTTTTTTTAATATATTTGTTGGAGTATCTTATAATTTTCTTACTTCTCTCAACATAAAAAAATAATATTATAATAAAATTATATATATATAATAATAAGTTAATGTTAAATTTCTTTTAATAAAATTAATTAAAATAGATAAATAAAAATAATTAAGATTAAACCAAAAAAAATCGACACTCATCAAAGGTAAAATTTTTAATACTGTTCATTATTTTTATATTTTTGGGTCTTTCTTAATTTTTTTATCAAATCACAACTCATATATCATACGAATTATATTTAATTTATAGATTATTTAATAAAAAATAATATTTAAAATTTATAAAAATTAATTGTCAATTTTTAAATTTATTTTAATTTTAGCCCAGACCAATATCAAATCTTGGTTATGTTATTGAAGCCTGAGATATTGAAGCTACTAATTTAAAAAATTAAATAATATTTAAAAAGTTGAAAAAATTAAATGGATCTTACTTTCTTTAATTATCAAAACTTTTTTTTTTAATTATCAAAATACATCCATATATATTAAGAAGAAAATTTTTTTATGGAAATTAACATTTTTAAATCTGTAAAATCTTAGGTCCAAATTGATTTTAAATATGAAATTTTTTTAAAAAATTATTATTATTATTTTATTTTATTACTCGTAACTGATTTATATATCAAAATTATTTTGTTAGAAAGCCGGTATTAGTCTGAGTATTTTATGTGCTTGCAAGATCACGGGAACAAAATCAAGCAGTCCCAAATTACAGGTTTTCTTCATTTCTTGTTAAAACAATATTTGCTTTTCTATTTTCCTTCGCATCTTCAACTTAGTGGTCAAAACCACACGTGTACGGTTCAGATCCTCTCTGTTCCTCCTCTTCTTCAACCTTTTCTCCTCAGAATGGTTCTCTCTCTCTCTCTATCTCTCTCTCCCCCCACTCTGCATAAAAATAAATAAAATACCAAAAATTTTTCCCCATGAACTAACTAATTTTCTCAAAGGAAAAGGGAAGTGAAGAAGAAAATTCCATGGCGGAAAATCTTTCGACGACAGGAACAACGTTAACATCGTCATTGACAACAACGACAGCAACAACAACAACAGCAACATCCCCACCGAAAATTCTACAATCTCCAAACCCTATCCCAGACCTAGTTTCTTCATCAGCAACACCATCAGCAGCTCAAAATAATCCTGCAATGACGCAAACACCACAAAACAACGCAATACCCACAACGACTTCGTTGCTTGTGCAACAAAGCCTATCTCCTTCTCCTTCCCTTGATCCCCAACAACAACAGCAACAGCAAATTCCACAACTTGTGCATCAACAGAACGTTAACGTAGCTTCCATGTCGAATTATCAAATCCCACATACGTTACAGCGATCTCCTTCAATTTCACGGTTAAACCAAATGCAACAGCAACAACCGAATTCTCAATATGGGAATGTTTTGAGGCAGCAAACGTTATATGGGCAAGTGAATTTTGTGCAGCAGAATCAGCAGC
>JAVXUL010000011.1:781798-802056 GCA_035590515.1 Trichilia minutiflora | reverse complement strand
AACACCATAATCTTATCCAAGATATATTCATCAAGTTCTATACCCTCTCATGCACAATCTAACCACGAAGACATGCATGAACACTCTTCAAGGATTTACTATTATGCCCATAATACTAAGGAACGGTTTTCACATTAAATTTGATATTCATATATATTATTCATGTATAGTATACTGCTCTTATGAGAAATGATTAGTAAATTTTGTTTATGTGTTTGTTTATAGGCCTGAGTGATTTGGTGTAAGAATCATCGTCGTGAGGACGTCGTTAGGCGAGTGTTCTTATTTTTTTTTGTTTTAAAATTGTTTATACGATTTATAAATACATACACATATATATGTCTTTTTTAAAACGCTTTAAAGCGATAAAAATTTTTATTATGATTTGATTATATTAGGAAACGATGATGATTTGATTGAGATCAAGAGGTTTCATTTATTTGTGGTAAATATATAGGATAATTGGATTGTGATTGTGGCATAATTTTTGTGTGTTGTGATATGATTTTATGAGGTCCAAGGAACTAATGCATATGAATATTGATTTTGTATCCTGAATTATTTGATAATTGAGACTAAGAGATGGAATATTTTATTAAATCTTATGATTTTAATGATTTCTATGAATATAGTCGAAGAACTAGTGTTATATTGTTTTGATACAAATTTTAACTTTGTATGTCAGCTATTGGATTATATTGAAAGTGAGGGTATTTTATACTCAATTAGGGTGGATAAAACCTAATAGATCCAGGAGTGAGAATTTTTTTATAGCTAAATAAGGTGGATAAAAATTTAATAGGTCTGATATACATAACATACTATTTCACATTTATTTATGAATTAAGAATATCTTACAGTTAAGTAAGGTGGATGGAATTTAATAAACTTAATTGACTTAATTGAATTTGAACTTGTGAATATATTGGTTTATGGATGGTTTATATAACATCCCGGTCTTTGAGGGCGGGGAGTGGCACCGGAGTAAAGGTCTGAGTAAAAAAACGGCTCTTAGTAGGCTTCAGGATGACTATAGGGACAGAAAGAATCCCATATCGGAATGGGAGAGAAAGTTATTAGACTATATATATGGAGTTGGAATTAAATTATTAACAAGGTTTTTGGGAATGGGTAGTGGTTTTTTTTCAAGAACTATGCAGTTAAGCGTATTTGAACGAGAGTAGTATTAAGATAGGTGACCATAACCTCTTGGGAAGTTCTCAAGATAATGTATCATAAGAACAAAATCGCAAGGCCCCAAGGATCGGGTCAAAGTAAATAATATTATTGATAGTCTTGGGTCAGATATTACAGTTTATGTTAAATATTATTGACAATTTTGAGTCAGGTATTACAATTTATACCACATTAGTATATAAGTTTTAATGGGACAACTTTATGTTAGTTTTGCTATGATAATATTTTATTAATATTTTGTTATTATAAATTAAGTTAAAAAATATTATATATATATATACATATTTTCTCATTAAGTATTTTAGAATATTCACTTTTTTCTTCCACATTTCAGAATAATCTTCGTTAGATGGCAGATATGGTTTTATTAAAGATTGCATTGTTGACATTAGGTACACGACTCAGTTTACACATATACTTGTTCCACTAAAATTAAAACTGAAATCGATTTGTACCAAATGATTTATGTATTTTAATTTATTTGATCGAATGTGTATTTGATATGATTATATTTATATTGTATTTAGATATTTGGTTTAAGACTGATGAATTCTGTTGTTCTTTTTATGATTTATGATTTGGTTTATTGGTCGGAGAGCCAACGATAATATTAATTTGTGTTTTGGATTGAAAATGATAATCTTAATTATATTTTTAAAAATATAAAATTTTGATGTTGGATTGATTTTAAAAATAAAATTTAAATATCTTGCATATTTTTAGGATATATTCTAATTAATAGGATATATTTTTTTAATTCGTGACGATTATAATATTATCTGATTTTCTAAAATTTGGGACGTGACATCGCAATCTTAAACTATACCTAATTTATAATGATGAATTTTTACCTACTTTGCATAATATTTTTATAAGTAATTTTATATCTTTTACTTTTAACAACTCTTTTTATAATGGTTTTTGGTAGGATTTTATTAATATTTCATCAATTCATCACTTGTCATGTGTTCACGGACATGTTGAAAATTTATCTCTTGATAATTTATCAAAAAATTAATAAATAATATTGTTTATGCTATGTTAAAAGAGTTTATTATATGTGAAAATAAAACAAAATAAAATTAATTATTTAATAGATGATGATGATAACAAAAAAATAATATCATATCATATTAAATTTATGAATCGACTTCAATTTAATGACAAGTGAGTTTAACATCTTAGATAATTTTGATCTCTTTTTTTTTGTGAAATTATTTGATTTAAAAATTTAATTTATTAAATAAAAATTTAAATATAATATTAAAGTCAAGTTTGATATGTTTTTTTTAAAAATAAAAATGTGTTTTTGCTTTTATGGAATGTAGACAAGAAATTTAATTTAAAAATTTATTGAAATTGGATAAAATGTGGGTTTTAAATATAAGACTATAATGGTATACTAATAAATAGCATTAAAATTAGGTTTGAACAATCACTTTGAAATGATATAAAATTGATAGATTTGAGCAAACTTTCTAAATACACCCATTCTATGTCTCATTACATTTTTTTTTAATTGAGGAGAGTAATTAGAACACTATTGAGGGCTTGTGTTAAAAGAATAAGAGCTGATGAAGTTGGGTGAATGTCAGTGGGCTTAGAAACAAGATGGGTGTAGTTAGTTTAGTGAGATACTTATTCGGGTCGGATTATGGCAAAGTGGGCCATAAACCGGACAAAATGTAAACCTATAAATATATTTCCAACGGTCAATGCCCTACTCGACCTTTTTTCCGGGAAATCGAAGACGGAAAATTTCCTGGCTTTCAAACACCCCCGAGTTTCCCTCCCAATGCGAAACATTGGACACCGTTATCTCCTCGGGCTCTCAAAGAAATCTGTTGGCAAGGACAAAACGGTCTTTCTCTCTCCTCTCTCTGCAGCATACTCAACACTGAAAACTTACCCTTTCTGAGAGCCTCAGTTTACTCAAATCTCCTGAAAATTCCTTCTTTCCGGTTCTGGTCTCCCAGAAACGGTGTGTTTGAAGCAAACGACGCTGTGATTCAGTGGATTGCGGACGCGGAGGAGCTCGGGTTGAAGATTGTGGCCAGTTCGCAGCTTAGAGGTAGCTTCGTTGGATTATACGACAAATCTAGTAACTCGAGCATTTCGGCTACTCAACGTCGAGTCCTTGAGCAGCTTGCCATTGCTAGGTGAAGAAGGAATTGGAAATTTGTTACTGTCAAGCAAAATTATTGTGATTTATTTGAAAATTTTGCAATAAATTTTGTTCCTTTATATATGATTTTCAAATGTGTGTGATCCTTTTACTTGTTCAGTGTGTGGAATGAATTGTAATTTAGCGTGAGAGTAGTGTGTTAAGAGACAGCGGTGTGTTTTTTGTATATTCAGTGAATTTTACTTGTGGATATGATTGGAATGGTATATAGTACAAGAATGATTGGATCTGTATGTTAGGATGATTAGAAGTTTTTTTTCTCAAAATTTTTTTTAATTCAATTTCTGATAACATGGATAGTGGGAATGGTATATAGTACAAGAATGCATGGTTTCCAAAATCTAATTCAATGGTGAATATATTATCTGAACACGAAACATGCCCATTATTACAATGGAACTTGAGAATTATTAGTGCAACAGTAATTTTTCTTATCACAAGGAGAATACAAGTTGGTGGAATAATTTGGCCGGGAAGTGATAATTTTAATTTTTTGAGGGGTTTATGTTTCTCTGGCCTTTCTGTGTTAATAGTGGTTGATCTGTTTGCTGTGAACTATGGGATCTTGATTTGAAAATAGATTTCATCATAGTGAGAACTGAAAACAGTTATAGTGGACTAATTGCGAAAATTTTAAACGTGTTCCAAAGTTGCAAATTGCAGATTGTAATAGCTACTAATGTGTTGGGTAATTGCGGATCGGATGATAGAATAACACAAAGTCAACTTCCTAAGGAATTTGGTTTTAAAGGGAACAACGTTTTTTATGTTTTGAAGAACGTTGAATGCAAAGGGTTAATTGTGAAGCAAAAAGTAGTTTTGAGGTCAAAGAATCAATTGTGTCATATGGTTTAAGCTTATATTTTCTTATGTATACATACTTTTACTTATTAATTGTATATTGGTTACGATTAATAAAATGGTATTATTCTATTTTGAATTGTGTTCAGTTGCTGAGTTAGTTATTTCTTTTATTTGATGCAAGATATATCCCTATATATATTATATATCAAGATTCTACCGATAAAGAGTTATAGATATGATAGCAGAATCTTTGATTTAAATACATTCTAAATTTGTTCTTGATTGAGATAGTGTCACGAGGGACAATGATATTGTATGATCGGCATGTTTTGTTACTGTCAAAGATTAGTATTGGATACTAATAGTTGGGTGACGAGTCTCATATTATAAGAGAATAAATATGGGTATCACATTAGAGAACGTGGTAATGAGCGTGGCCAAATGCGATAAATCGCATGGATGAATATCTATAGTCAATGATTTATCGTATAGCCATATTAGTGTACTATTAGTCCTTAAACCTGGTTGTAATCTGCAATAAAGCACATCGTTCACTTGTGTATATTGCATTAGGCTAGCCAGACCTGGTAAAAGAAGCTTAATGGCAATGTGTTCTTATTGTATAAGAATAGGTGATAGTCAAGATGGAATCCGCTGGTTCAGATATTTGAGCTTGAGATCCTAGACAGAACTGTCATTTACGGGAATTGAATCTCTGGTCAGAGTCCATGAATTTCGAAAATGAGTTTTTGGATACGTGGATCTCGTTTATAATTGAGGTTCTGATCCTATGATCGACTTAGGGGTTTGACTATACCATGACCTGTACTCGATCGGGAGTTGACAGTAGAAAGACTCTACTACATGTAAGTACGACTATATGGGTTTATCCGAATTTTATTCTTTGTGTTCTAAGGGTCATGATATCTTGCTAGAAATCACTAATGATTATTGAGCGCTTCGGATATAAAGGGTTATACCGAAGTAATGCGAATGAGTTCGTATTGATTCATATCTAGTTCACGGTAAACTCAGGGAGTTACACACAATATCTAGTTATTGATGATGAGGCAAACGATATCATTAAGCTCGTTAATGATATTTCGTTTTGACGAAAATTACGTTGCTTCGATAAGTTGATCGGTAGGCAAGTTTATTCTTTGATTGTAAAAAATAAAATTTTTCGACAATCACGCGCTAACACCCGTTGATTTGAAAAATATTATGGTGTTATTAGAGACTTGAAATGATATATTTTGATATATTAATTGATAAATAAAATTATTTATTTATTAATTAATTAATTATAGTATCTATTTATTAATAAATAAATTATTTATTTATTAATCTTAAATAAATGTTATTTTATTTAAATGGATACTTGAATGACACATGGTATAATAGTTATTTGTCAAGTGTTATCTTCTTGTTCTTGGCTTTGATCTAATAGTCAAGAAAAATTCAAATTATTAATTATTGTAATTAATAATAAATCGATATTTGATTTGCTTTATTTTAATATATATATATATATAACATGAGTTAAAAAATAATTTGAAACCATATCTTTGCTTCCTCGTATGTATATAAATGAATGGCCAACAATTGATTTTCAAATCAATTGTTATACTTGCCAACTCAACACATTTAACAAACTAACCACTTAGAAAAAGCCAAATGGAAGCATGTGTATTTATATGATTGGTGAAAATTAAAATGAATTATCCAAAAATAAAATTAAATATATATATTATTATTCAAATAATAATAATATAATTAAATTATATATATATATATATACCAATTTGACTCTTTCATTGCATTTTTGGTCATTCATCCTTCATCTGTAACTATGAAGAACCAAAGTGCAAACAAGATTTTTGGTTTTTCAAAATCTTCACAAGATTCTTTCTTCTCTTAGCTAATTCACCGATTATATATGAGCTTAGTAGATATGTTAAACTTACTTTGCTTTCCTATTTGATATGATGCCATTTGATTCGTTAGTGCGTAAGGTTACTCATTTTTTCCATCCTTCTGTCTCTAAGGTAGATAAATTTTTTATGCTATTGGTCTTGGTTTTTATAAGGTCATATTCCGTGAACAGATGTTGCCAATCCAAGGCACTGACCTGTATGACTCCTAGAATTTCTCTGATTCTGTATCAGATGAATAATGTTCTGTTCAGTTTCTGGATAAAGATTCTCTATGTTTAGTTTGTTGCTTGATATGTTTTCACATTTGGCAGGTTGAGCGTTGTTTATGTTTGTTGAAACAATTTTCTTCAAAAATGTTTGAGCTACAGTCTCTTGGACATGGAGAAAATTTTGAGAAAGATCAACTGAAATTTGGAAAGAGATTTCCAAGAACCTAACAACTTGAAGAGCTTCTATTGAGCATCAAATTTATGATGTGGTTGACGCTGAAGGGTCTGACAGATTGGCGGTTATGGAGGTGTGCTTATTATTCTTGTCTTTGATTAATGTTACTTTTGCTTCTGAAGTTTATATTGCAGATTCCATTTTTAATATTTCCCTGAATTTTTTTTGGTATTTTGGAAGATCTTCCTGACTTCCAAAAGGAAAAATTGATCAAATTCATCCATTTCAAACCATTAGCACTTTTAGCACTTAATTTTAAATCAACATGTGTGCACAGGTTGATCAATTTTTGGCTGTATGAGCCAAAATTTCTTCAGTGAGTAGTAGTTGATACCCGTTGAGTTTTATTATTCTTTCCAACTATTAGCATTTTTTATACTGACATTTGCTTCAGCAGGTGTGTGATAGGCTTGGAATTGATAAGAAGAACAACTACTCTCAGTTTTGCAACATGTTCTGTAGGTCTGGAATGCATCTGCTGGCAGAGAACCATAAGAAAACTGTGGCATTTCGTGTTTAGGCATCTGGAAATTCTAATTCTAGATCATCTAAAGCATTTCTAAATAAGTTAAACCTTGACATTGGTAGTTTAGATGATGATTCTCATGGCTCAGCTCAAACCTTTCTTGAGAATGATCCTTCAAGTTCTGGAGTTGATTTTGCTAATCCTGGAGATAAGAATGACATGGTTTCATGTGCCTCCTTTGGATGTGGTGAAAATCATTGTACACTTCCTTGTTCTGAACAAGAGTTGCTTGATGGGCGAGTGATATATCCCTTATAATCCAACACTATTCAAAGTTTGACTCCAGAACTAATCAGTGAAATTCATGATAGAATAAGGCGGTTTGAAATACAAGTTCATGCCCGGAGCTCATCTAAATGGAAGAAGAATGAATCAATTCTTGTATTGGATGGCGTGCAGAGAACTCAGAGTCGTGTAGATTCAGAAGAAAAAGCTGTTAGATCTGAAGCTGTACGTTCTAATGGGTTTGTAACTGGCTAAAATGATTCGTGCAAAGCTGTTACATAGCTTTCTGTGGGATTATGTGAGTCATTCATCTGTCTGTGATGATGCTATATCATCTGGAAAACATGTGCCTGACTTAAAAATTTCCTGCAGCTCTTGCTATTTGTTTTCACTAGAAACAGCCATTAAGAACATTCCAATTGAACTGTTCTTACAGGTTGCAGGATCTACTAACAAATTTGATGATATGATTGAGAAGTGTAAGAGGGGTTTATGTCTTTCTGATCTTTCCATCCAAGAGTATAGACTTATGAAGAATACTCAAGCAACTGGGAGACTATCATTGGTTATTGACATTCTTTGCCGCTTAAAGGTGTTATTACTTGTTCACATTTGAAATAATATCATTTCATTTTTGTTGTCATTAATTTCATGTAACCTTTTCTTTCCTATTCTTCTCTTACAATCCTTCGAGCACATTAATTGATCTTGCATTATGTATTGCTATATTGGATTTGAGGTATGTTCGAGATTGAGGTTCTATGACTTTTAACCTACAACTATTATTGACTAGAATCATTAGCAGCTGCAAATATAACTAATTAGGCGGCTGGTAAAATTAGCTACCAAGGGTGTTTACAAGCACTTTAGCTATTGTATGTTCAAAATTAAGTAGAAGCACATTAGTTGCAAACATACTCTTAATTTGGTCACTTGCCACATTTTCTATTTTAATCTTGTGAAAGCTTTAGTAAACGTATCCATTCGTGGAAGTGGGTTTTCATCCTATTGATGCTTTCATCATTAAGAAATAGGACTGTTATTCACTTCAGCATCATAGTCAATGAATTTGTACTTATGCTCTTGTGTGGCTTAAACTTATGCAGTGGATTCTTTCATCTCTGAGAAATAGGATTGTCATTCACTTTAGAATTATAGTAATATAATTTTGTATCTCTGTTTTTGTTATAGATTATCATTATCCTGATTAGCAGCTGATTTTTGTGCTTTAGTTGATTTGGCTGGTAAGTAATGGACATTCAGATGATGGAATCAAAATATCACATGCCAGTTCGACACATGCAATGGAACTTAAACATCACATAGCGGAACCACCAGCAATGGTTGTGACATGCAATTTTTCCTCTCTTGATCCTCGCCCACGAATCAGACATGAATTTGTCCTGTCAAAGAGAGAAGCTGTTAATGAATATTTGCAAACTCTAGACTGTTGTTATGCTGCTGCTGATCCGAGAGCTTACTTACATGCATTTCCTGGATCTGCTGTTCATGAGGTATGTGCTTCGCAGAGCTTTATTCTTTTTGGTCTGTAACAAACAAGTTATGGAATTATGTTATACAAGTTTAATGTGCATGCTATCATTTATAACTCAAATTTGTGGTCCATGACCACATGGTCTGATGCAGTGACTAAACGTTTCATTATGTTTTCTTTGAATTGCTATAGTATCAATCCAAGAGGTTGCATTATACCAAATTTTTGCTGCAGATTTTTCATAACTGGTCATGGACTTCAGTCCGGGTTATGACAGTTGATCAGCTTGCTGGGCTTCTGGAGCATATAGGAAGGGACAATGTTCATGAAATGATTCCATTCAAACAGTGTCAGAAGATTGCAAAGGATCTTGATCTGACCTTTGGGCAGGGTAGGTTCGGTTAGTTTAGCATACATTGTTAGTCCTATGTGGTGTTGTTTAGCTCGTGTTCAAACTGTGCTTATAACATGAATCTGTTAAGAGGTGTGTCAAGGAAATAATCTATTTTATTCACTTCTTATCAAAGAAAGTACGAGCATACCTTTATATAATCTGTAGGCAGAAACCAAATTAACTGGTAATACTAATACCACTTAGACAAGAAATCTATTTAATAACACTAATACTACTTTGAGAAGAAATATATTTAATAATACTTTCCCATTTTAATTCTAACAAGGTGTACCTGATTATTTGTCTCTCGCTTCTTCATTTTTTTTAAAAATTTTCTGGTTGAATTGATACTTGTTTATTTCCATGAATGCCACTTGTAGGTGTTGCATGTGTACTATGATAAGCACCGATGTTGTCTTAATAGATCTTGGGGTGCATTTGGTGCCAAGGGAAGGAGTGTCAACCACTAAAGAATAAATGTTCATCATCCCAGAAAAGAAAGAAATCTTTAGAAGAAAGATCAGTCATTTGTACAAGAGTTGATGCTGTAACTAGATTGTTGGGTTGGTTGGCTGATACAGCAAACGACTTTGTGAAAGAACCAAATCCTTGCATAGCTTATTCAGGAGAACATAACTTTCATCAGGAGGATAATCATCTAGAAAATGTTGAAGATACTGAACTGAATGAAGAAGATGAAGAATGCCATTTTGTACCTAATCAATCTACCTTTAAAAAGAGGAAACCATCATGTGGAAAGAGATTATCATGGACAGATGAAGCTGATAGGTAAAGAAAAAGAAATATCTTCTACATCGTGAATCCACCTAAAAGCACATTGCTCTACTTCACCACTTAAAAAAGCATGATGTATTTACTAATGAGATGCCTAACTGTATGACTTCTTGACAATGTGGAGAAGTTACAAGAATGTGAGGATAATATAAAATGATTCGGCAAACTTTAGTAGGAATTTCTGGGATTTTTTACTTCATTTATGTTTGTCTACGATATTTAGTTTTATGCAGTCAATGTATAGTGAGTCTCTTTATTTTGAGGATAAATATACCATTCTCTTATTACAGGAAAACAATTGGTCTTTTCTTTTTCACATATGAAAATATTGTGTGGTTCCTTTTGTTTAACAAAACTTATTATTCTCCTACCAGGCAATTGGTGATAGAATACACAGACACCATGCAGCTCTTGGGGTAAAATTACATCGTATGGATTGGGCTTCTATTCCTAACCTGCCAACTTCTGCTTGGGCTGGTGCAAAAAAAATTTCAATACTAAAAGGAAATGCAAAATGTAGAAGCTGTTATGAAGCTCTGTAATCTGCTTAGTCAACGATTTGCAAAGCATCTGGAAAAAAAAAGAGAACATGTCACTGAACAATAGCAATTGCAGAGTATTTATGTGGAGCTGGTTCAAGGAATGTCTTACCCTGCATGGCTCCAAATGTTGGGATGATTTTGAGGACAAAGTATAGAGACCCTTGAGGATGTTCTTCGGTTGAAGCAAATGGCTAAACTGGTGGCATCTGAAAAAGTCAAATTGATATCTGAAGAGTGGTCAAATGTAAAATGTCTTAAAATCATATTTTTCTTTATGAATCCTTAAATTACACTTCTTGTTTTAAGTTAGTGATGACTGAGAGATTTCACGTCTTTACCCTGGAAAAGTCAATTTTTCTCATCCTCTCTCTACATTTCTCCTCTGTGCCTTCATATGGGCTAGGAGGATCTATCCTCTTTATAATATTGGTATATGCAAAATGGTCTATTTTCCTCTCCATTTTGGCCAAGGTTATTTGCCAATTGTATGATCCTAAATTATCACGCGAGGAGATCTCACAGCTGATGCTAAAACATTTGATTTTTTTATTGCAGAATCTTGAGGAATCTGGTTTGGTTTTGCCAATCAGTTTTAGTGATCAGAACTCTGGTACAGAACACATAAAGATGCTGCTCAAAGAACAAAATATTATCATCTGCATCAAGAGTTTTTAAATGAAAGGATAAATGCTAGCTAACGAGTGTCTCTGGCTGTTTCCAATTTAAGATTGTCTTTTTGAGCACCTCAACAGCTCCAGAATTGCCAAGTTTGCTGGCAGAAACTTTACAGCGCTACTCAGAGCACGATCTTTTTGCAGCCTTTTGCTATCTCAGAGACAGAAAATTTATGGTAAACCGAATTTTGTTGTTAGGTTATGTGTTAGAATTTGGTCCAAATATGATACAGTTTGAGTTATTCTTTTGATATTAGGATAGAGGATGTTATGATGTTCATGGCTGCAGTCATCACATGTTTGCTTTATGATATGGTACCATCCTCATTTTGGGCATTATAGAATTCTTTGATGTGATCAATTATCGACCATTGTTAATGGGCTATTGAACACTTGTATATGTTAACGTTTTGATCAACAGTAGAAAAATGAGTACCACAGTTTCAGCCCAACTCCATATGAAGCAACACGATAAGTGATATTCTATAAAATTTTCAATTATCTTTGTTAAGTACATTTAACTTTTTATTTTTATTTTTTTATTTTGTTGATTTAGCTTCTAGGTTTTGGTGTAGTAAACATTCCCTCTTTTCTCACTGCCTATAAGCTCCTTGCTTCGGATCATTGACCTATCCTTTAGCTGCCTCTGTGCTCTTTTCACTTTATTTGTGTTTTACAGATATGAAATCTTTTTCTAACACAACTTTCTTTACTGGATGGCAGATTGGGGGAGATGGAACTCCTTTGGTCCTTTCTCAACTGTTCTTGCAGAGCATTTCTAAATTGCCCTTCCGAATAAACATTGGAAAAAGAGTTGCTAAATTTTCTAGTTGGCTTTATGAAAAGGAAAAAGAAAAATACTTGAGGAAGGGGGTAACAGTGTTAATGCAGATTTACAGTGTGGGGACAATTTCCGTTTGTTTTCTCTAGTTTCTTCCGGCGAACTGTCCATTTCTCCTTCTTTTCCAGATGAAGGCGTTGGAGAGGCTGAAGACATGAGTGAGGATAATGAATTACGTGCAGTGATAAGGATAAAAGTTTAAAAACTTGACAGAATGTGAACTTATTTCTTTCTGGAAAAAGTGTTTTCAAGGAATAATGGTATTTGTACGTTTTGCAATGATTTTAATACCTGATGCTATAGAGCTGTTCAAGGATGGAGAAATTTGCACTGGTGAATTACGTGGTAATGCTCAATTCAACTCTGCTTTGGAGAAAAAAGATGGTATTTCTTGTCCATCCAACTATATGCATGAAATCCTCAACTTTGGTCATGTTGTTCCCATAGCAGGAAGTTCTAGTGAGTCACATTGGGATGTGATGACATCCTATGCTAAGTATCTGTCAAGCCATGAGAAAAAACTCAGTCCTAATGTCTTCAAGGCTGTTTATTCTGCCATTCAGGAAGGCTGGTGATCAGCCGTTGACCATTGAGGAAGTTTCCCTTCTTGTGGGTGTGCCAGGTATATCCATTGTATTTCATTTTGCCATTGACATTTTCATGCATGTCACTTGAACTTTTAAGTTGCTGGAAGATGGCATTTACACACAAGTTCCACTATATTGATTATTTCTGGTTGTTCATTTTCAGGCAAAGAGATCCCTGAACTTGACATTGATGGGCTTCAATCATTTAGACTTGTATTGAAAGTTGGTTTTATTATCAATCTATTGATTATTTTCCTAGAGTCCTGGGGATCATTGCTTGTGATTAAAGGCAGGCGTGCAGTTGGTTTGAATGCCAATTTTTTTCCAACTGTTGCTTTGAAATGTGCTATTCTTTTTGTACAGGTCGATGCCTACGATTCGGTTAATGTAGTTGATATTCTGTATCGTTTGATGTATTTTCTTACGTCCGCCTCTGGTTTCATTGACAAACATTTTAAGGAGAACCTGTAATATAGCCGTTTGGTCCAGCAAGAAAAGCTTGATATTGATGGTGCCAAATCACGAGGGAATTCAAAGAGAAATGGTGATGATGTGCACATAATTACCCTACTCAATCTTCCGGAAGACATTGCCAGGCCCTTGGTCATTTTCCTACAGGGCATAAGGGGCTGAAAGCTACACATGCTCTTCTGATGGAACTGCCAACGGTTTTGTCTACGATGGATTGTTGGGTCATGTTTTTGGCACCATTATGCAAAACCCTGGGATATTAGAGGTACACGCGTTTCCTAAAGTGCTCTTGGTTCGTTTATTGGCTCCTTAAGCGTCGTGTTTTGAACCTCTTACTCCTGCAAACAAGTAGCGAAGTCTCTAATAGAGTAATGCATGTAGAGTTTCTGATTTCAAAAGTACATTTATTGTCAGAGCTAAATTGCAATTTCCTTTCCATCAAAATCTTGTATTTTACTTTTGCGAAATTCCCATCAGTGGGTGAGTTTCTTGAACTAATTGATAAACCAAATTTTTGAGTGTTATTTAATGATAGTATTTATATTATTTTGAGCGAATTTGGTTTATTTTGTAATAATAATCTACCTAATTCATGTTCTTTGTTTTATAGTTGTTGAATAAGAATTTTCGATCAAATTGGGGAAGTCGAGTATTAAAATATATGAAAAAAAAAAACGAGAGAAGAAGATTAAAAATTGAAGCCTGGGAAGGAAGGTGATCAAGACCAGTCCCAAAAGATGGGGCAGGGTGCAAAGCCGAACATGTGCAGAAAAATTGAAGCTTGATATTTGAGGAAGGCCGGCAGAGAAAGCACCAGAAGACCGGTGTTGGTTGTGGCGTTATTTGTGCTCAGAAAATGAAGAATGGCGCCAGTGTGGTGTTGGGTTTCAAGAGAGGTCTCAAGAAGGGTTTTAAGTTGGGTGCTAAGTTAGGTTTCAAGTTAAGGGCAGGTTGTAAAGCCTTTCTTCTTCAGACAAAGAAGAAAATTAAAATGGGTTCCAAGAGGGGGGCTAGATCTAGGATCTCTCCTGCGTAGGAAATATTACAAGAAGTTGTGGGCAGGATGTAGGACCAGTTTTAGAATGGTTCTTCCCAGGAAGGGAGATGCCGAACACGTATCAGACTTTGAAATAGAAAAATTTCTTCTCCTAAGTTGAGCGGGATTCTGACTTCAAGCTTCTAAAAACTATATAAGGTGTTCTTTCTTCAAACAAAAAGAGAACGACATACTGAAAAGACTAGAGAACTAATTTCTTTTTTTGGAAAGTATTTGATGTACCTAAATTATTGGATCTTGTCCTCACGATGTTTTTATGTTTGATCGTATGTGAAGTTATAAATTTAAAAAAAATTTGAAGGGATATCATCAAGTTTCTTATAAAAGAGAACATTTTTTTTTTTTTATACAAGCGAAATCCACACTTAGTCATTATTGTAGCGTTCAGTCGAACACGGGACTAAACACCCATTTTCGAGAGGAACGTATCCGCAGATCATACGACACTCGTCCTTAATAATTAATGTGTGTACAAGGACCATCTTGCAGCAGTACCAAATATGAGAGAAAACCCCTAACCTTCACCTTGACACATCAGTCGGAATGAATCTATGATAACTCGAACGTAGGATTGCAGAAAAAGGACGTCGATCATCGTCTAAGCCCAAACCACCAAGTCACCTCAATGGGATGTAGAAAAGAGAACATGTATACTTGAATTTGATTAAATGAATTAGGAAAGAGACCTGTGTGGACCAATTATTGATAACTTACCTCTTAGAACTGTTTTTAACCCTTATGACGTGATTAAGGAGAAAATATGTAGTTTAGTAATCTACTTTATCCATGTGAGACTTTGAGTTTATTCTGACTATATAAACAATGTCAGTTTTTAGTTTTTTCTTAATTACATTTAGAGTGTTATTCATCTATGCTTGTGTGTCTTTAGCACTTGCTTCGAACGGTGTTGATGCAACATTGATACATGCTAATTGAAAATGATTAAAACATTAGGATATATCCCTTTGAGTCTAAAAAGCCTATCTAATGAACATGGTTCCCTATCAGCTCATTTGAGCCTTATATGCTTATTTTTCTTGATAACGTGTTTAACAAAAGCAACTTTTAGCCTTTATTCGAATTCAAAAATTGACTTAGGCTTAGAACAACTAGAGTTGAGTAGATTGATTCTTATTCTTAAAAGAAAAATGGAGAAAAAGATAATGTGGGGATGATATTGTTGGTGTGGGTGATAGAATACAGAATCATAGAAAGGGTAAGCAATGTAAATTGTAGCCAATATGTATGAAAAAAAAAGAAAAATATTTTGGTTACATGTTACGGGTGTTATGAAAGAAGTGTGATAAAGGAATGTGAAAAATATTTAAATATCCAATTTGAAAAAGATAATTATTGTGCTTAAAGTTAGCATTTGAACCATTCATATCCTTTTTAACTTACCTGTGTCCCACAGCCCCGTTTCAACATGAATAAAGGCTTTTTGATTCTTGTTTGTATGTGTCTGAGTCTTGGAGATATAGTGTACTAATAAGCTTATGGTAGAGTACTTACATGGATTGAATTTGAGTGATACAACTACACCTTATACACTTGTGAAGAGTAAGCGCAAAAAATCTATTGAATTTATCCACATTTAGTCTTACTTACTATTTTAGGTTAAATTCAATGCATTTATGTTAAGTGGCCTTTAATTGTAAATATTTGTTGATTGACAAATTTGTTTGATTATAACTCTACAAATGCATATTCTTGACTACTAGAAAAGTGAAGGTGAGAAAGGGATAATATTTTTGTTTTAATATTTACATGAGGACAAGCAAAGAGTAATGTGGAGGATTTTGATAAGCCAAATTCTTAAGTGTTATTTAATGATAATATGTATGTTATTTTGAGGGAATTTGGTTTATTTTGTAATAATAATCTACCTAATCTATGTTTTTTATTTTGTAGGTGTGAAATAAGAATTCTCCATCAAATTGGGGAGTTAAACATTAAAATGTATGAAAAAGAACGAGAGGAGAATAAAAATGAAGCCTGGGAAGGAAAGTGATCAAGACTGGTCTTAAAAGGTAGGGTAGGATGCAGAGCCGGACTTGTACAGAGGAAGTGAAGCTTGATATATGAGGAAAACCGACGGAGAAAGCATCAGACAACCAACTTCGGTTGTGGCATCATTTTTGCTTAAGATATGACGAAGGGTGTTGGTATTATGTTGGGTTTCATGTTAAGTTTCAGGAGAGGTCTTAAGAAGGGTTCAAAGTTAAGTTGGGATTTAAGTTGGAGGTAGTTTGTAAAACCTTTCTTGTGCAGACAAAGAAGAAAATCAAGATGGGTTCCAAGAGCGGGCAGATGTAAGGCCTCTCTTACGCAAGGAAGATTAAGATAAGTTGGCGGTCGGATAAAGGACCAATTTAGAATCGATTCTTCCTAGGAAGATGTGTCTAGCATTGAACATTAAAAGGGAGGCACCGGCACTCATTAAAGTTTGAAACGGGAAAATTTCTTCTCGTAAGTTGAGTGGAATTCTAACTTCGGACTACTGAAAACTATAGGTACTCTTTCTTCAAATAAAAATAAGGATGGTAGATTGAAGAGACTCAAGAACCGATTTCTTTTCTTAGAATTAAGTATGTTTTTAATTGAATTAATTAGTTAGAATTCTATTATGAATTACAAAATCTTTTACTAGGTTGACAAGTTATAATGTAGTTAGAAATTGACCTTTATGTTTTCTTAAATGGTTTATTTAATTTGAATTTTTTAAATTATAATATTATGATTTATTTTTTATTATGTTGATGTTTATATCATTAGTTACTATAGAAATCATTTTAGAATTTATGTGAAGCACCAACAAAAGAAACATAAATTATGCACTAAAAAAATAAATATAAATATTAGAAATAAACATATATCCTGATTATTTGTAATGTTACATAAAAATTAACCATAATTTTAATGGGTTAGTTAATAATTGACTTAATTTAAATACAATCTTAATTGCTTGATGGATAATTATAGTGATAATTGGATTAATTAATATTTAGGGGTGGGCATATCCGGTTTGATTCGGTTTGAGATAAAATTTTAAATTAAATCGCATATTGCGATTTGAAAATAAATCAATTGAATCTAATCCATTAATATTGTAATATCTCATATCTCGATTCAGGGGCAGTTAAGTAAATAGAAATAAATTAAGGGTATTTTGATAATTTTACTATAGTTACTATAGTAGTATCAGAATTCGTATTGGTTGGTACCGAATGAAAGCTTGTAATATCTAGATGATCATGCCACAAACGGCACTCGAATTGGATACGTATTGAGAGAGTTATGACATTTTTCGACTAAAAATGGTAGTTTTTATCAAAATTAAACACTTTAATTTAGATTTTACCATTTTATATTAAAATCATATTTTAATATGTTAGATAATCAAAATTATAAAATTTAAATATGTAATTTATAATAAATTACACACATGGATCACATTAGGGGTAAAATGGTTATTTTACACTAAATAAAACTATTTCATTTAATTTTTACCATTTTACCTTAAAATCATATTTTAACATATTTTATAATCCTTATTATCAAATTTAACAAGTTATTTACATTAAATAACCTTATGATATCAATATATCATCTCTTTAATACTTTAAAGAGTCGTTAATACGTACAACTGTTATACGTATCGGTGTCGGCCTTTTTGTTAGTATCTAGCAATGCGTCATAGTCCCTAAGTCACGATGAAAAAATATTTTCATTAAACCTTTCATTGATTGCACGTAACGTGTGAGTAATATCCTTCCGTCATCAAATCCTTATCGAGATAGAGGTTCATGTACTGTCAAAAACCTAATCTCAATACTCATTCGAATCGTCGATCATATGTCAATATTATGCTGTGGCCACAGACTTATAATTTAGACATCATATCGATATTCAATTAGGAACTTGACTCGAACTGAGGCAACGAAAATTCTTAGCCCAATATGTCAAGCCAACAGATCCCATCTTGACAGTCAATCGAACACCTATATAAACAAAGTATACCCAAACCGACTTCTTGTACAATGCGTGATTAGCCCTGCACATATACACCATATGAAATATACCCATCCATATAAAGTCCGATTCTAGACATCTCAGGTCAAAGGATTACGTCGCACACTAGTACAATCTATCGATGAATCATTAACTACATGCATATCATGTGATTCATCGATATTCGGTCCTGTTCGATAAATAGTTCACCAACTATAAATCTATACTAATGCCCTTATGACAATACTCATATTGTCAGCTCATATATATTATCATATAATATCATTAGGCGGTAATTAATATGCTTACTGTGTGATATAGTTGTCCAATCAATACCACGTATGTAGAAAACGATTTGATAATTTATTTAATAATTAAATAAAATTATTCGGATAATTTACATATATTCAATATTCATTTACGAAAAATAAAGGAAGCAACTAATATATGTAAAAAAAAAAAGAGTTCTGAAATTTATTTATGGATCCTCGTTAAGACACTTTGTTTGGAGTTGGGTGAGTAGGTCAGTGGGTAGGTAAAATAGGAATTAATAATTAACAAATGGGAGTATTGAAGCTTAATCATTCATTACTAGGAATCCTACTAAATAAAACACTTGAAATTATTTATAATAATTTTTAAAATTATATCATAAAAGTTAAAATTTAAGATTTTCTCAAATATTCTTAAAAATTAAAAACTATGCTTGTGAATAACATATTATGTAACATAAAGTCCTCTTTTCTTTTTAGTTGGGGGGTCAATATTCTTTTCTAAATTGAGATTTTATTTCAATGAAAACAGATTGTTAATTGATAATTAATTTGAAACTATAAATAAATAATAAATTAAACATGTTAATAAAGTAAAAAAAGTACATAAATTTCTTATTCATACTGTTTATGAGAAATTCTTATTTGAATTTATTGTCAATTTGATTTAATCTAAATGCTGACATAGAGAGTGATCATTTTGGTTATACTTCAAGTGACAACAATAAAAAAATAAAACAGGTAAAAATTGTTGATGATGACAATTTGACCATATCCCTATTGACTATTGAATAGGTGAAATTAACTAAGGTAGTTTTTATTTTTTAATTGAAAAATTCGAATTCTAGATGATTTGAAATGTTTGAATTTAAATAATTTGAATATCTTTTTATATGGGTAATAATGTGAATAAATTGATTAGATAAGAATATTTTTGAGAGACTATTTAATTCAAAATTTATATTTTTTAAATTTATACAAAAAATAATATATATATATATATATATATATATATATATTAAACAAAATGTTTTCAAAGAAATAAATTTAATTAATTAAATATTAGAAAAAAAGGCCTGAATTTCAATATAAGTATGATATTCGTTTAGGTTTCACAATTTCTGAGTTTGTGGTGTTGCTGGAGTTATGATTGTTTAGGACTGGTGGAGTTTGAGTGTTCGTATTGATGGTGCATTAATTTTAATTTCTGCAGCAAATAGAGCATAGTTCATTGGGGATGCATTAGCGGATCTAACGGACCTCAGGTAGAAGGGTTGTGGTGATTTATTTTTCCATTTAAAAAATCAAGAGATTAATTAAAATTAATCATTTTTATATTTTGTCTAAATAAAATTATTTAGAAAAAAATAAGAATAATTAAATAATAAAAATAAGTCTTGAACACATGCTCAACATAGTCAGCAGAGACCTCACTTTGTGGGTTAGGATCACTCTATAGAACCTTTTACAGTTGATGGGTTAAAGCCCTCATCTATAGCATCATTTAGATTACATTTTTATCCTGATCATGTGGTCAGGAATTTTCAAGTTAACAGTATAATTGTCACGCCTCGAACATAATCGATCATGTGGTAATCGTCGCAAATCCTAAAAATACATTCTATTACTTAGAATACACCTCTAGAACCCGCAAGGCATTAGTACCTGTTTTCAAACTCATTAACTAAAAATAAAATAAAATAATAGGAATTGGAAGAATTTCTATCATACAAATATAAATCTCTGTATTTTTACAAAATACAATCCATAATACACCCTGGCCAAGCCAAATACATAATAT
>JAVXUL010000011.1:757373-772300 GCA_035590515.1 Trichilia minutiflora | reverse complement strand
TAAAAAAGAAACTTATCCTAATAATTATTTGAGAACTCAAAATTTTCCCAAGTTAAAATAAATATTAACACATTTATCACTCTAATGACCTTAAAGTATACTTAGTGACATAAATATTTAACCAATATTATACATTTATTTGAATACTCAGAAGTAGTTTGGTTGTAAAGTATAATATGACGATTATCTTTGCGTCTGTTCCGAATTCAAACAATTAAGAGCTCTTATTGAAACGTTAAAAGAATTAGATCGTGAATTTTATTTATACTGTTCTTTTGAATATGATGATTGTTAAGCACTTGTTTTCAATTCGATAGATAAAAATTTTTCATGTATAAAAAGAATTATATATTTATTTAATATAATTTAGATTAAATTAACTAGTAAAATAATTGTTGACACCAACTATTTCCCACGTAAAAACGAACCATAAAAGAAAACCATGGTTGAAAATAAATAAATAAATAAAATAAATAAAAAAAAAAAAATGAGAAAGCCATATGCATAATGAGTTTTAGGTTTTAGGGCTACGATCCTTCCCAAGAACATGTACAAGTGTGCTCTAAGCAACTTTCCCCTCTAATAGAAAGTAGAAACACAACAGCATCAAATTCCAAGACAATTATATTGCATTATGAATAAAGCAACATATAAATTTGGAATCCTTTATAATTTGAAAAACCCTACCATGGCCCATTTCCTAATTTAATTTTGCATTTTTGTCAGTATATAATTCCAACATGGATACTTTTTTTTAATTTTAATTTTAATTAAAGAACATGGATTCTTAAGTAATTGGAAAGAAAAGGAAACAAAAATGAAAGGATCATGTAGTCGTGCATGTATATCTTCTTAATTTTTTTGGTTGTAATCTCAATTTTTTTTATAAGAGTGATTAATTATTTTATTATATACAGTTAGACAGATGTAATTCTTAGCTTATATATATATATATAAAAGCTAAGAATTACATCTGTCTAACTGTATATAAACTTGGCCGTAATATATTAAATTTTAAAATTTTCATTTAAAATTATAATATTTTATTGTACACTAAGAGTAAAATTAAAAATTATTTAAAAACTCCAACAGTTACAATTTTTAACTTTTCTCACAACTTAGGAAAGTATAAAAGTCAAGTTAGGGTTGCAACTCTTTCATTGTTTTATAAATGAACAGTAAATTAAGAATTAGAACAAAAAAATTACAGTAAATTAGTTTATAATTATAACAATTTTATATAGATTTGAATGCATCCTAGCTCTTCCGTTCCTTATTATAATATTATTACCATTCATTTAAGTGATGTCAATTGATGGGACAGGAAAGAGCAGAAAATTAACAAACAAGCAAAGTCTTCTTTCTTTTGTTTCCATTTAGGTCCCCTTTGAATATGAAGGACAAATTGTGGCGTCAAATCTAAGACACTGTAAATATCCTGCAATATGCATAAGAATCCAGACAAACAATAAACATGCTTGCTCTCTCTCCCATGTGAACTTCATCCTATTCTGCTTCTAGGGTTTGTAATCCTCCTGTCTTGCAGAAGGATGACTCAAAAAGTTGAGCTATTAATAATCTTTGCAGGGCAAGGCTAAAGATGCATCAAGCTTTACATTTATTTCAATTTTTTTATGTTATGGTTCTTAACTCTACTATTATAATCTTTAATTTTTTTAATATATTTTTTTTGTAAATTTTTACACTTAAAAAAAAGATAAAAGAGAATATTTAGAACTAAATACTTACTTTGAAATAAACGAATAATAATAAAAGTAATTCGCTAAAATTATTGTAAATTATTCAGTTGAGTTATTAAAAACCCTGTAATAAAATATATTTAGAAACCAATATTTATACTTCAGATTAATTTGTCATATTTTAAAAATTTTAGTCTGAATTGTAATATCCACAGTAGAAACAAATGCTAAACTGTGGAGTTGGGCTCTCATGTTTTAAACATAGAATGGGCTCCAACGTGTATTCTTACTACTTAATTTCTATCGACAGGGTTGCATACAAAACGACTAGCCCAGTTGACCATGCAATCCATTTACATCCAAAAACTCTATACTTCTAAAATTGAAAAAACAAAATAATATTAAGGGAAAACAAAATATGAATTTCAATTCTTGCATAATTTAAAAATTGGTTCTTTAATGCCAGTTAGTGGGTAAAAAGTCACTAGTAGTTAGGTAAATTTCCTTTTTTTACCTATAGTGAAAATTGTTCAAATGAGAGGATCTCGTTTTACATTAGACTTTTCTTTTCTACCAACTTCTCAGTATCAATAGAGTGACGTAGACGTTGAAGGGTTTGTTGAGAATCAAAGAGAGGCCCATATCATAGTCATAATCCAAAATGTCCTAATTTTTTTGCGCCCACATGATCCATCAAATGGTGACGTGTAGTTGCAATATGTTCAATTAATTAATGACAAATTGCTCGGAGTTTGCTAAAAGCCTTAGTGGTAGTACCTGTTTGTTAGTAGTAGTGTTTTTTTTTTGTTTTTTTTTTTTAAAAAGTCTAGTTAAATATTAATTTTTATAAATTCTGTAAAAAATAAATAATTTTTTTAATGTGTATATATATATGAATAAATAAGTTTTATAAAAAAATTATTTTTTTTTAAATCCTAACTTTTCATAATATGTTAATTTTTTTAGGTCACTTTTATCTTTTAAAAAAAAAATTATATTTTTACTATTATCCTTAATAAAAAAATATTAATGATCTATTTACTTCTCTCTTTCTTTTTTTTATTTTCTAAAACCTTAATAATAAAAAAAATTATAAAATATTTACCAAACAGTTTTATCTTAAAATTTTAAGCTATTGTTTTATATAAGAACTTCTTTTCAACTTTTAAGATAAAAAAAAACTCAACCAAATATGCTTTTAAAATAAGATTCCCTTGGTCAATCTAACAACAATTCATCGTGGATAAATACGATTTAAATTGAACATATATAAAACTTTAAATTGATTTATATATTATCATTTGAAACTAACTTAATTTAATTTAAATTATAAAATATAATTTAAAATAGTTTGAATTCTCTATTTGAACTAGGTGATATAATAATTTATTACTATCAATTTTATAATCTTTTATCAATATTTAAGAGAGAGTTTTTGTGAATAATTTTTCTTTTTCAATCTATTCATAAATAACTTTTTTATTTATTATCACGTGAAAGAAATGAAAATAATAGTATATAATTTGTTAGGATAAATAATAATAATTTTTATAGGATAGTATTAAATATTTTAATTTACGATTTCGGTATTTGAAATTGATTATCGTAAACCTAAATCACGAACAATAATTTAAAAAATATCAACTCATAAAATCATCCAATAATTTTTTAAATGCTCACCCCTAACTCCAATTTGGTCTAACCGTTGAAGCCCAAGTAACATTTTTAAATTTGTTTTCTTTTTCATTAGGACGTAAAAACAAACATCTTGTCTACATCATTGTACATTTTTTCACAAGATGAAAATGATACAAGAAATTAAGGAAAAGCTTGGTCTCTCTTAGAGATAATAATTCATTTTCATTTTCTTAACAACTCATTTGACATTTCCTCTAAATTTACCAAAAATCTAAGAGATAAAAATTTTATTCTCATACCTTTGGCATAACCACATTGTTCATATATTTGAGAAATCAAAGAATTTCGATCAAAACCCAAATGACCCATACCTTCTTCACAAAAAAAAAAAAATTGCATACCCAAATTCAAAAGTTTAATCTTTTGCCTTAATCCTAATTCCTTTTCTATATCGAATCTTTGAATAGACTTGAAAGAAGAGTGTTGGGATTGGTCCTTACATCCATCCCATATAAAATAATTGAACTTATTATTTCTTTCTTTTAGATTATAAATAGAAGGAATGTAATGGATTTTAAAAAGTATGAAGAAATTGAGAATATTTGGGCTTTGTGTCTTTTATAAAATTAGACGTATAAATGATTTGGATATTTGAAGTTAATTCGTTCCCTTTTAGTTTAAGCTTTGTGCTATCTTTTATTTATAAATTTAAGAATACTCCTCTAAATTTTGTTTTCTCCTATTTTAAAGATAGTAAAATATTTTATTCGCCTTTATCCGTGGATATATGTCACATTGATCGAATCATATAAATATTAATATTTTATTATTTAATTATTCAAAGTCTCTTTTACTAATTTCTAAGAATATTTTTTTAATAAATTGATATCAAAGCCTCTTTCGAGATTTTACAATAATGACAATAATAAAAACTCATATTAAAAAGTTTAATTGAAATGTCAACTTTGGAATGTGATAACTCAAGATGAAGGCCACCTAATCTAGGATGGAGTTGAGTTAGCTCTTTAAAGAGAAGAGAAAAAGGCTGAGAATTTGAATAATAAAGATTTTGCTGTTATGAATAAAAATGTGAGATTGTGCATTATTTTAAATATCTCCAATAAAGTTTTACGAAAAGTCATCATTGAAACAACTATAAGAGGTATGTGAAAGAAGTTAAAAGCTTTGTATATGAAGAAATCAGTGGAGAATCGATATTATTTGAAGTAATCCTTGTATACACTTCAGATGACAGAAGGTATATCTATACTATTACATCTTGATAAATTTAATTTCATTGTTATGGATTTGACAAATATAAATGTTAAAATAGATAATGAAGATTAGACCTTATTGTTATTATGTTCTCTTCCTTAGTTTTTTAAGTATTTTCGTGATATTATGATTTATGAAAATCAAACCATTTCATATCAAAAAATTAAATCTGTTTTGAAATTTAAAGAACAGATTAATAGAAATATAATTGAGAAAAGTAGTAAAAATCAGATGAAAGGCTTAACTGCTAAGGGCCGATTAAAGAAGAGAGACTTCGAAAATAAAAAATCTAAAGTTAGATATAAATTCAGATATAAAAATTTAGAACATAATTATTATCATAAAAAAGGACACATTAAGTGTGAATGTTTTAAATTGAAGAATAAAGAAAAATATAAGGAGAAAACTGTTCAGAAAAATAATAAACCGTCGAAGCTAGTATGACAACAGATGAGAGTAGTAAAAATATTTTCTTTGTGACTGATGATAGAATAAGATTTAAGAATGAATGAATGGAGAATAATTAAGATTTATTCTCCACTTATAAATCTTGCACTGGTGGAATTGTTTTGATGGATAATAATATTGTTTACAATGTTATAAGTAAAGGTAAAGTCCAAATTAAAATGCATGATGGTATAGTGAGAATGCTTATTAATGTTAGACATGTTCCTAATTTGAAAAAGAAACTCATCTCTTTAGACGTCCTAGAGGTACTTGAGTATAAGTATTTAGCTAAAAATAGAGTTTTAAAAATTAGTAAAGGTGCTCTTATGATTATAAAAGCTTGCAAGTTTGGTAGTTTGTATATCTTGTAAGGATCTTTAGTTATAGGTTCTATTGTAGTCTTTACATAATCCTTATCTGATTTTGACATCACCAAATTATGACACATACATTTAGGCCATATAAGTGAGAAGGGTTTATCTATATTAAGCAAAAGAAGTCTTCTTTGTAGGTAAAGTAATGGGTCAATAGAGTTATATGAGCATTATATTTTTAAAAATTAAAAAAGAGTTAGCTTCAATTCACCAATAGTTCACTCGATAAAAGGTACTTTAGATTATATTCATTCAGATCTTTGAAAACCTTCACGTATTATATCTAAGGGTGGGGTGGTGCCAGATATATGTTGACTTTTATTGATAATTATTCAAGAAAGATTTGGGTTTATTTTTTAAAGAAAAAAAATAATGTTTTCTTAACCTTCAAGCAATGAAAAGTTATGATTGAGAAACAGACAAGAAGACAGATTAAGCGACTTAGAATAGATAATAGCTTGAAATTTTGTGAAAGTGAATTCAATTAATTTTACAAGAATGAACGAATTGCTTGATACCACATAGTTAAGATAATGCTTCAAAATGGTGTGGTAGAGTGAATAAACAGAACTCTTTTAAAAAGAGCTTGTTTGGGGGAAAATGTGGAGATGACATGTGGACACCCAATCAATAGAAAACGTGACAGGAGACCAGGTATAATCTCAGGGTGCCCTTTTCTCAGATGTATTCCGTCTCAGGCCAGTCGTAATCCTAAGGTTCCGTCTTCTCAGGTGTACTCAGTCCCAGGGCCCCTCTCCCCCAGTTCAGTGATTCTCCCTTCTCAGTTATCCAACGATTCAGAGATTTTATCGTCCCAGGTATATTTTGCCCCAAGTGTTCTCTTTTTGGAGAATCAATTGTCTCAGACAAAAATTGCCCCAGGTATCCCTCGGTTTAAGCATCTTATGGTCTCAGGCAAACTTCACCTCAGGCAACCTGCTTCCTAGGAGAATTAGTATCGTCGTAGGCATCTGAAAGTTAGAGTTCACAGTCATTCCCAGCTCAGGAATCAGAGTGGTTTCCCAAGAAAATTACCTCAGGCGAGGAGTTCCCTGGTTGTTAGCTCTCCGGCGATCTCTGACCAGGGTATCAATGGACATATGCCCCTCCCACTCAAAAAATAGGAATGATTAATGATGACTAGCCCATCAAAAGCATCCATCCCATCCTCTGATCATTTTCAGGTGATGGAACGATGACGGATCTGTAAAGTCCGCAGATATGACAGTATCATTATAGAAAATCAGTTGCACATTATCCTATGTCAGAAATTAGATCCTTCCCATTCTCCGATGTCAAGCATTATCACTGTTCGAAGGAGGGGCATTATAAAAAAATTAATACACATGTCATTATAATATTTGATAATATTTTGATTTTGTATTTTAATTTGATTGATCCATTTGTATGGTTGCACACATATTAGATGAGTGTTTATGTATCATATTAATTCCATCTATTTAATATATTTATTAGATAAATATTGATTAAAATAAATGAAAAAGAAATAAAAAATATATAAGATATTTTTCTTTTGATTTTTAATTAAGAAAATATAACAAAAATGGCTCTCTCTCTCAATATTTTGGCCAGCCATGGAGAGAAGGAAGAGGATGGTGTTAAGTGAAGAGAATGCATGGTTTTGGTTCTCATCTTCATCACAAAAGAAAGCACTTATCAAAGCTATCAAAAGCCCTAAGGTTAGCATCCTTGGAAACCTTTGTTTTTCAACTATTTTAACCTAGGTTTTGGCTTGAAAACTTATAATTTATGCATGATTTAAACTATAGAACCTTCAATTCCTTCTCAGTCAAATTCCTCTACAACTTAGTCAAATCTAACAAAGACACATGAATTTTTAGAAAATAATCTAGAGAAGGAGTAATATTTTATAACCAGAGACAGACTAAGGAGTGAGATTCAATCGCGATCGAGATATGTAAATATGATCACATATGCTTTGACAATTATGAAAGAAACAGATGAAGTTGGTGAACATTTTACCTACTCAGAAGCAGTTTCTTGTAATGATTCACATAAATGGTTAATTACGATGAATGAAAAAATTGAATCTCTCCATAAAAATAAAACTTGGATTCTTGTAAAACCACTTTCAAAAAAGAAGATTGTTAGTTATAAATGGGTCTTCAAGGAAAAAAAACCAGGTATTGCAGGGTTTGAAGATAATAGGTATAAAGCAAGGTTAGTTATAAAAGATTACAGTCAGATATAAAATATTGATTTTAATGATGTGTTTTTACATGTGATTAAGTACAGCTTTGTTCATGTTTTGCTTACTTTAGTTGTCATGCATGATTTGAAATTAGAACAACTTAATGTTAAGATAGCTTTTCTGCATGGTGATCTCAAGAAGCAAATTTATATGAAGTAACCTGAAGATTTTGAAGTTAAAGGAAAGGAAAACTATATTTACTTGATGAAGAAATCACTGTACGGGCTAAAATAATCTCTTAGATAATGGTATAAAAGGTTTAATTCTTTTATGTTGAATCATGGTTATTCGCAGAGTATGTATGATAGTTGTGTTTACTTTCAAAATTAGGGGATAATTCTTTCATTTATCGATTATTTTATATTGATGACATGCTCATTACTATCAAAAATTCGAAAGAAATCTATATTTTAAAAACTTAGCTAAATAATGAATTTGAAATGAAAGATTTGGAAGCAACTAAGAAAATTCTTTGTATGAAAATTAAGAGATATCGAGGAGGTAAAAGATTACATTTGTCAAAGAAAACTACCTTGAAAAGATTTTACAACAGTTTGGCATAAAGAATGCAAAAGCTATTAGTACTTTTTTTACTATCCATTTGAGATTATTAGTTGCTCAATTACCAAAGTAAGATAAAGAGAGAGATTATATGACACATATAAAATACTCGAGCACAATTAGTAGTATTATTTATGGAATGATTTATATACGTTCTGATATTTCATAAGTAGTTAATGTTATTAGTAGATATATGCTAATCTAAGAAAAGAACACTAATAAGCTGTGAAGTAGATTCTCAGATACTTGCGTGGTATTTAAGACATTTATTTAGAGTTTGAAAGAAATAGTAACACTTTGATTGGTGTTGTGGATTTTGATTATTCTAAAGATCTTGATAAAAGAAGATCAATTACAAGTTATGTATTTTGTATTAGTAGATGTACAATTAGTTGGCAAAATTACTTTGTAACATATTGTAACTTTATCAACTATAGAAGTAGAATATATGATAATGATCGAGACAATTAAAAAAGCCTTATGGTTGAAGAGTTTGTTTGGTGAACTCAGTTTACATCAAGTTATTATTACAGTTCATTATAATAGTTAGAGGGTTATTCACTTAATTAAAGATTAGGTGTATCATGAGAGGATAAAGTATATCAATATAAAATTTTATTTTATTCAAAAATATCATAGTTGAATAAAAAGTTTTTGTTCAAAAAATTAGTATCAAAGATAATGTTACTAATATGTTTACAAAGCATCCTCTAGTTTCAAGTTCAAATAGTATTTGAATTTGATTGGTGTTCATTGATTATGATTTAATTTTACTGGGACTCTAACGAAAAACATAAAATAAATTTTAGAGCATATTTTTCTATCTCTTATGTGTTGAATACAAGTTAAAGTAGAGATTTATTAAGATTAATGTCTTATATCTATCGCATATAGAGTAACTCTCTTTTAGATTGTAAATAAAAGAGATATGATAAATTTTGAAAAAATTTAAAAAAATTAAAAGTATTTAAATTTTGGACAAAAAAATTAAACCTATAAATTATTTAAATTCTTAAAAATAATTTAATTTCTTTTAATTTAAAATTTATATTCTCTTACTTATAAGTTAAGAATAAATTTTGTAATTTTTTATAAAATATTTTATTCATATTTTATGCATGAATATGAATTACATCAATTAAATCATATAAATATTAATATTTTATAATTGTTCAAAACCTCTCTTGCTAATTCAGAATTTGAGGCTAAACCCATTTGACTCACTATTTTGATTCTTCAAGGAAACGAGAATCCAGAACTACCCATATGCAGGAACCAAGCTGATTGGCGAAATTCTTGTTTTCTTCGACATATCTTTGAAGAAATCAAGAATTTGGAAGCAATACGAATCTTGATTTCTCTTAAAAAAAATTTAAGCCATTTCGTGATTGTTTGTTTAATGTAAGTATCATTATCACCAATCCCGATAATTCTAGCATTAGTTTACACCATTTTTGGTATTGTTGTTGGATCAGATGCACAAAATACAGTAAATTTAAGATCACCTCCACCTCCACCACCTCCTCCTCCATCTCCTCCCCTCCCCCTTCACCAATTACTCCACCTCCCCCGGATAACAACCACCTCCTGCATCACCATCGCCATAGCTGCCAGCATCACCTCCACCTTCACCTCCGCAGTTGCCAAGGTCGCCGCCACCATCGTCTAATAGTTTCCAAAATAAGCCATCGGATGGAACCTCTCGTAGAAGGCCGCCAGCATCTGGCCGCTCACCACCAAAACAGGAGCACAAGCTCAATACAGGGAAAAAGATTGGATTGTTGTTTGATGGCATTGCGGCAATTTTGCAGATTGGTGTAGTGGGGTTCTTGGTTGTGAAAAGAAGGTAACTTTTAAAGATGAACGAAAGATATGAAACTTACTCCTCTTGAACTAATTTGTTTATAGGTTTCTTGAACTTTATTATATGAATTCTTTGGTACTGGAGAGGGTAAGTTACAGTGTGAGGGGTGAGAGGATTGAAAGGTTGAGGGTTTTATTGGATTCAGATTCTTCAATGAGTTGTTTTAGGGGAGAGGCATCATTTATTGACAGGTATATATTGCAGATTGGTTGTGGAGTACAGGTCTTCATTTGGGTCCTTGCAGTTTCTCTGTAAATAGGTAACTATTGATTGAAATTCTTCTTGATCTTGTTGGTATATTGTTGATTCTGGTTATGCAGTTTTATTTACACGCTTATAATTCAAAGCCAGAGAAACGCTTTTCCCCTTCAGATTCGTTGGTTCTTGAATTTTGTCTACTAAATGCGAAGTTAGGAATGATTGAAGCATGACAATGACAATGTTTAGTCACTTCCTCTTAAATACTTAGCAAGAAACTATTATTTTGATTCATATGCTGTGATTTCGTGTTGTTTTACTTTCTTAAAATGGAAGAAACAATGCTTGATCGAGTGAAACAATCCAAGAAACAATGCTTATCATCTTTCCTATTCTGCTCCCACTCGTATTTTGCTCTCACTCTCTGATGATTTTCAATGGATTTAATTCTGTGAGAGAAGTTTGCTCATAACTTAAAACCTTTAGGCAGAACGATGTTGCCTGATGGGCGATTGGTTCATTTGGTTAAAAATTTACCGGTTCAAATTACCTGTGATCTGTTTTATTGATAAAAGCAACTGCTCCTTGTGATGTTGATTCTACTCTTTTTGAAATTTGATGTCTTGCTCCTGCCTTCTCTTATTATACTACTTTGATCCATGAAACTACAAGAGCATGGATTGGCTCTTTTTGGTGGTCGCATTCTGAATTTCCTTTGGGTGTTTCATGCTAGAAAAAGTATCTTAATTGGTCATGCATGGTTTTCTTGGTTGTAAGGTTCGATTATAAACTAGCCAGTTATGAATGTTGAGTTTTCAGGATGGACAAGTTCAAATTAGCAGCCCTTTGGTAATTTACTGTGTCATTGAATGTTTTTTGTACGACAGGATTTTCATTCCAGTTTTACTACATAATGTGAACTGAAATTAGAAATTCAGTGACCTTTTTATGATGCTTAAACGAGCCATGCAACGGAGAGTGTAAACTATTCATGAATATCGATTTATCTTTTGCTGTTCTTCAAGCTCTCTTCTGTCACTTTGGTTAAATGCTATTGTTGACGGTTTTCATACTGTCCTCGTATTATCTAACTGTTCTATAAATAACAGTAACAGAAATATCAGATACGTATTTTTGTTGTGCCTCGTTGTTGTTTTAGTTTCCTTCCCTGTAATGGAATTGCACATTTTTCCTTTTACGGCTAAATCTATTGTTTTAGTTAATAATATCCCTGTGCAAACAAGAATTTAACTGTTAAAATATTGAGTCTGTTTTGATTTGAGTTGGAAAAAAATGAGAGGGCGTCCATCATGTTGCCCATTTGTTATTGTCTGACACTGACCTGGATCTGCATTTTAGATCAGAATGTTATCTACTTTTAGGATGTATGGAAATAAATGTAGCTGAATATTTGATCAAGAGAATATATTAGGTTCTAAACAAATAGCTGGAGTTTGTTAAAACTTAAAAAACTACTTTTAACATCTAATTAAGGTTTATTCCAACACAAAAACCAGCCTGAATGAACTCAAATGAGACGGCATAACTCGGTTGAAATTTGTTGGCTCTGTTAATATGTATCTTGAAAGTATGCATCAATTGATGAGTTCATACGACAATATGGTCGACTATATGTTACAATCCTACTAAATGTGGGAGTCCATCACTCCCAATGAATGCGCGAATTTTCTGTTTTTTACGGAACGTGTAACGAGGGATCTTTTTGTCCAGTCATAGAAGTGCAGGGGCTTTTTCATAATGGAACGCGGATATCGAGGGATGACGATTGTCGAGGGTTTGTCAAAAATTAAGTTAGAAGAAAATAACGTTAGAGTCCAGTAATTTTTAAAAAATTGAACATTAGCCTCTTCGAAATTACCAGTTCGTGGGTTGAAGGAGGGCGTAAATTAATAAGGGTTTCTCAAAATTTACCAAGATTGGGGCTTCGAAGAAATCTGACGGACACTTAAATATTATCATTTAAGTCCAGTACGTACCACTGGAATTGAACTAGGCATTGGCTACAATATCGCAGAAGTCCTTTAACTTAAGCAAAACTTACTCCAATTATTTGTGAAAATAAAATTTTCTCCTGTTATTTGTAAAGTACAATTTGCCCTTTTTTTTTTTTCTAAATTAGAAGGTGAGAAATCATTTATGACTCACCAAATACCACTTGAGCTATAATTAGAGAGCGTCTTAAGTTTTATTTGATATTATAGTGTGATTGCTTTTAAACTATTACTATTACTATAAAATAAAAACTCTAAATATTCAAAATTAATAAAAAAATTGATATTATGAATTTTTAAAAATCTTTTCTTACAAAATATATTAAAATTTCACAATTTTAAATAAATCTTTTTAAATACCTGCACTTTTACTGATCATTTATGGTAGAAATTGCCTATGTTGGACCAACACGAGAAAGTTGGCTACATAGAAGATGAAGTTGCTATAATGCATATCACCTGAGGTGACAGACACAACAGTTAAGATGTATCTGCCGTGGTGTCTGCCTGTCTGGGGTTCATGCTAGAAGTACGACGGGCTTAACTTCTGCTGGCTATGGACATGTACATGCAGCTTCATCGCAGACCCAGGCAGAGGGTAGTTTACACGTTTTAAGAGTTGTTTGTCTCTCTCAAATGTTATTAGATAATAAATATGTGCATAAATGCATAATTCACGCTAACATGAATTACGGAATGAATTACGGAAAACACCACAAATGAGCCAATCGGATCATTTTAGCTTGTAAAAATGATGATTAAAAACATCTTCAATGCATCTAAATTATCTTTTTAAAGATGTCAAGTATATAAAATTAATATTATAAATATTATGAATTATCTTTTCAAAGATGTTAAATATATAAAATTAATATTATAAATATAATTGAATGCTCTAATATATTTAATTCTATTCATTTAATTTCATTCACTGTCAAGTTAACATGATAAAAAAATAATTCACATTCTCAACTCATTCTCTATTTTTAGAGGATCTTGTTGACAATCATATATTACTGATTTCAGTAATTCATATTTTGTTGACAATCATATATTATTGATTTTGATTTCAGTAATTCGTTTATTTCATTGACGATTAAAAAAAATAAAAAATAATAAATAAAAATTCATATCTAAAAAATAAATTTTAGAGATAATATTATATAATTTTTAAAGATAATTATCAATATCATATAAGATTTAAATATTTTTATATTAATGATATAATATATTTTTTATGAAAACAATCCATTTACACGATTATAATACATTCATTTTTTATGAAAATAACCCATAGAGATGCCCTAAAAATCAATTTGATCATTAAAAATGCATTTGGTTATGATTCATTCAGAATGTTGATTTTGACTTGCTACCAACGTATGATAAAACCATTTAGTGTTATTAGCATTGGATTCAAAGTTAAGATAAAGTTCACGGACATACTATTAACATCTAGCTCATAAATTTTTTCGAATTTCTCATATTCATGCATACTATACATTCGATGTACAGAAGATTTTGTTTTTCTTTTTAATGTGGCCTAAAAGAAGATATATTAAGTTATATACCTATGAGATATTATAAAATGAGATCACAGTCCAAAATTTAATGGAAAATGTTTCCCTAGTGAAAGAGTATGCAGCTATGAGAACGAAACAAAAAATATTAAAAAAAAAACGCTTAATAGTCAAACTATCAAATATAGGGTTTTAAAGAACCCTAAAGCATATAAAAGATGCTTCCACTCAAACAAGTAAAAGTTGTACAAATCCCAAACATGTTTCTTTTAAGGGAATAAGAGCAAATTAAGTATGAAGATAGCAAAAGCTCGTAGATATAAATCCTTCGGGCCCCTCCATTATCATTCAAACTTTTAAGCGAAACAAAGCTCTTTCCCAGCCACAATTTCAACAAATACAGTGTCCCACCAGCTGACTCTTTTCGAGATAAAGTTAAGGGTCCATTATTGAGAGTACTTCACATTCACCTATCTGTACCAACAACAAAAATCTTAATTAAAGAAGACAAATGTGGAACAGCAAAATGAGATTCATTAAATGAATTAATTATTAATTACCAGAATGGATTCTGGAATTGGAAGAGAGATCAAGCCAAGAGTCTGTGTTCTTTGGTGTCCATTCTTCAAAGAAATGGTGAAGTGGTTTCTGCGTTTCATCTTCCTTTTCAATCTTCATTGATCTTGATGATTTGAAATCTGTACCTAAAGCAAAGCAATGCTGTTGATTCTCAGCTTCCTGGTGTTGTTTTGAAGATTCAGAAAAGGTTTGAAATGGCTGATGATGATGAGTGTATTCTTTGTAGGAATCTTCCATGGTCATTAATGGCTGACATGAATCTTGAAAACTTCTAACACTTCCTGAAGCTTCTGGGAAGAAAGCTCTCTCATCAACACTTTCTCTTATTCCACGAAAATACCTACATGGAAAAGCAAAACATTCTCAGGTAAATCCACTTTACCGTATTCAAAGGGAAAAACAACAGACACAACAAAAACAAAAACAAAAACATGCTGCTTGTTTAGCTGATTTTTGACACAAACCTGTAATCTTTGTCAGGCTGAGAACAGGATCCAGAGTCCAGAAAAAGATGATGTGTAGTCAG
>JAVXUL010000011.1:747136-757273 GCA_035590515.1 Trichilia minutiflora | reverse complement strand
TTCTTGGTTCTTAAGACAGCTGTAAAATCGGGTAGATATAGGTAGCTGGTTTTGCTGAGAGAGGGAGGGAGCTGCTGTAACGATTTCTTTTTCTGTTGAATAAAAAGCTTAGAAGCATTCTTGTGTATATTGTTTTTGTTCTTCAGTGAGGTTGCTTTTAATCTTACTGATTTTGTTTACAGAGATGTGGGTGTGTGTTTGAGAGTATACAAAATTGTTTCTTTGCTGTGGTGGTTGGTTTCAAAAGCTGGGAGTGTTAACATATTTTTTGTTAACTTTAGAAAGAAGTCTAAATGACCCAAATTTTAGAGATTGAATGTAGCCCGAATGACACTTAAAATTTTGCGCATGCTTTTAGTTAATCTCAGCAATACAATTAAAATAAATTATTACCTTTTGCATTAATAATATTTGCGGTCGTATCTAAAAACATATGAAATTAGGTTATTAAAACCTAATCATTTGTGAGTTGATTTATACAATTTTAATTAATTTATTTATACTGTGTTATTTTATATAATAGTTTATAAATTTAAATAACACAATAATTAGATTAGTAGCTTCATATGAAATATGACTGCAAAACTCATATTATTATTTCTAATGCCAAAATATGGGAGTACAAATTCAATAGTTATGTTAAAAATAGGAGAGATTATCATCAAAACGATAAGAGTATTATAGAAAGTAGCGATGTCCTATTTATAGAAATAAATAGAGATATCTATTTCTAATAAGCTACTTAGATTACTTAATAAAATTAAGATCCCTACCACTTCATAGCAAATTATTAATGATAGTAATATAGAAATTGTTACTAATCTTATAATTTTTTGTACAATCTAATAAAGATATGTAAGTCAGTAGGAGAAAAGAAAAGAAATCTTCTCAATGATTAAAAGATCATTATGTATTTATCATTGATGAAGAAAATCAACTAAGTGATAATCTTAAAACTTATAGTGATACTATAAGACAATTGAATTCTAAGGCATAGCAAGTATCTATAAAAGATATATTAGAATCTATTGAATAAAATCAAGTTTAAAAATTAGTTGATTTACTTAAAGAGAGAAAGCCCACTGGATATAAATAAGTATGGAAAATTAAAGGCTGATAGAAGTCTAGATAGATAAGTTTAGGATAAACTTTGTGAATACTTATTCACCAGTTGTTAAGTCCACATCCATTTGAATTATCTTGACAATTGTGTCGTGACAGATACCCGAGTATGAGGTCAAGTTACAGTTAGCCAAGGTATGGTCACAATTATGGTGAAAGCCCAGGTGTAAAGTCAAGTCACAATTGATTAAGGTATGATAACAATTGTCTTATGGCAGAGACTCAGGTGTGAAATTGAGTCATAGTTCAAATGTGATACTTGGACTAGTACGGTTAAAGTATAAATAGTACTCAGTTAGATCTGAGGAGGACTATATTTAAAATAGTAAATTAAAGGAATAGATTTACATGTCATAACCAGAGGATATTTTGGTTAAATGATATGAATATAAAGTCTATAAATTAAAAAGGTCTTAGTATTAGACAATGATATTTAAAATTCTATCAAGTAATCCTAGATTTAGATTATAAAATGAATTCATTGGATCATTGTATTTATATTTGGCAATGCCAATATAAAATATCCATACTCTCATTGTATGTGGATGATATTTGATTAGTCAATAATAGTTTGGTACAAAGTTCAATATAAAAGACATGGGTGAAGTATCTTATTAAAATTTTCAGTGATAGAAAATCTAAGATGCTATATCTAGATTAAAAAATTATCTAGAGAAAATATGTAAATGGTTTAACATGGAATATTATAAACCGGTTAGAACACCTATGTGTAAGTTAACTATTTTGAGTCAAGAGTTACGTCTTCAAAATAAGATCGAACTAAAAAAAATATAAAAGGTACCTCATGCTCAGGCTATTGAAAACTAGTATATGCAATGACTAGTACAAGATCAGACATAGCACATGCAGTGGCAGTGGTAAGCAAATATCAATAAAATTCAAGAAGAGAATATTGGTAAATAGTGAAAAAGATTATCAGGTGTCTAAAAGGAATTAAAGGTATGTAATTCTGCTTGATTTATATGATTTAAAATTTGTTGGATATTGTGATATAGATTTTTGTACGATCAACAAGTGGCAAAGTGTTTTATAGTGGAACAACAGTTTCTTAGTTAAGTAAGAAACAAGGATATGTTGTGAAAGTCCATCATAAAGGCAGAATATATTTTAGATAGTACAACTAAATAAAATAGCTGTATAGACTAAAAAGTATACTGATAAATTATAATTTAATTTATCTAAAGTATATATAGATATATTATGTGATATAATAACAAGTCTATCGTCTATTTGAATAATAAATGGAGGGAAAAGCTTTAAACTAAGGGATGAAAATTAAAGTCGAATAGGTCTCCTCGAAAGAGATGGTAGTTGATCTTATAATCAAGGGATTGTCTCTGAAGGTATTCAGAGAGAGTATATAACTACTATGGTTTTAAAATCATTTAGATGTGTAATTAACATGTGGGAATGTATCATTTATTGAGTATTAGAGATGTCTAATAAAACAATGATACAACTCTATCTAATTTAATTGTGTATATTGGTCAGAGAAAACATAGAGGACATTATAACAAGGTTAACAAGGATTACAATAAATCATCTTGGATGTGAAAGTTCGTATAAAGATATCAAAATAAATTTATACAATATTGGACGTTTAGTGTGTGTAAGTCGCCTTGAAAATTAAGTACGATTGATATTTTCTTAATTTCAATTGTGATGTCATTTTACGGTTATAAAATGTATATATTATAATTTTTGTGGTTTAGTTATAGTGTGATGATGATGAGTGGTTGTGCACACATGATATTCAATCATCGAAAGTAAACTTAATCACTTTAATCAAGTGGAAGTTGAAGGGATTAAAATAATGGATTATATACAGGGTTATGTGTTTTAGTGAAAGAACATGACTGATGAAAAGGTACTATTAAAAAAGGTTATAATTGTTTAAATAGATAATTATATTAATTTATTTATTATAAATAGATAAGTAAAAGTAGAAAAAAGGCAATTAAAAAAAAAGAGAATGCATAAGATTGTATCGAATAAGTATAAACGATTTAACTTCTCTCTAAGAAAGAAACTTAAAGAATTTGCTAAGAGCTTTGATTTCACATTTTATTTTTAAAATTTGAAAATTCTTATATACAATTATCAGTCTCACGATAATGTTCCAATAACCTGGTTATAATTTACGGCTATGGTGGCAATTCAGGATGGCATTTTATTTACCAAGTCCGATTTTTATCTGTTAAGTTTAATCTCTCCATATCAGATTTATTATTTTTGGGAAAGTCTTATTCATCCAGGGCAGACAGGAGTGATGCTTTCCAAGCCAAGTGTGTAGCAGATGGGAAGAAAATATTGGGTGTTTCCGGCATTCGGTATCAGCTATCGGATGGCTGTGATGAATCCTGAGGGAGTAGAGAAAGTTGTGATCATGAATAGTTGATAAGCTGGACTGAGGAGCAGAAAGAATACCATCGGCAAAGAATCTGGAGAAGGATTTTTGGATTTTTGGTTCCTGAAATATCTACGGTTCCTGGTGAGTTTATCAATGTGCAAACCGTGAATCATTATCGATGCGAGTTCATTTTCTCGTACCTGAATGGCTATAGCTGAATTACATTATAACGATGATGCTTCCGATCATTGTTGATAATCAAAATGGATTAAAAGTCAAATTCGGTGCTCTTTTATGTGAGAAATATTTGAAGTGCTTTTTTCAAAAAAGTGCTTTTGATCATGGTTTGAGTTGTTGTATTAGGTGATGCATAAAACTCACAAGAAGGAGCTGTTGGAAATGATAGTGGACTTGTTGAATAAAATACAAATCCGAACATTCCGAGTTTAACTCAGGTAATTAAATTTCTTGCTTCTACAGAAAGCACTTTTGATTAAAGAACATCTTTCATAAAATGTACTGACTAGCTTTGCTATAACTTTTTCATGAATCGCTTCCCAACAGTTCAACTATTTTTCTAACCATGAAAAACCCATTTGCCTATTTAACCAAAAATTACAGTCAAATCATTCATTTTTTAAAGTTATTTAATTATTCAAAAGCACTTTTAATTGTATCAAAATCACTTCTAATCTCACTAATGTTAATTAAGGTTTCATTTGTGGTGAAGGAAACACTAATTATCTGTGGTGATCAAGACAATATCTTTCCACTAGACAATGAATTTAAGCAACTATAGCAACCGGACAGCACGTCGTGCCAAGAAAAGGCCGACAAACATACAGACGACACTTCATGGAGAGAAGAAACATATAAACGACATAGGCCTCAAAGAAAAACTGCATATTCGGGCAGTATCTTCCACGTTGATACTCTTAGTCAAATGATCCTTTCAACTCTCTTTGTTTTCTTTTACTCTTTCAAACTAAACACTGTTTTATTTCTTCTCCAGATCAATGATTATTGAAGAACCAGAACCAACCCCTAATTCAGATCACATCTTAGATTGGTTGGAAGATTCAGTAACGTTCCTTTCATCGTTCTTGGATGATCCTTACGACACAAATGACATCGATGCGTACCAGTGGTGGAATCAAGGTCAAGATTTAGTCCAAGAACAGCTCATCAACATGAGTGGTGCTACATCTTTGAACACCACAAGCAATACTGCAAATATAAGTACTACCACTAGTGCAATACCTGCTGATTCTGCTGTTCCTAGTCATCCAACGCCATCTGATTCAACCAGAAAACAGAGAAATGGTGATGAATCAACTTCAGAGATCGTCTCAAAATCATCATCAAAGGAAGAATCAGCAACGTCGGATCTGTGAAACCGAAGAAGGCAACGAAGAAGGGGTGACAGCTAAGGGGTCAGCTGGTAACAAGAAAAAGAAGTCAACAGGAAATAACAATAATAACGGTAATAACAAGGAAGGGAGATAGGCAGAGCAGTTGCTTAACCGATGTGCGGCAGCCATCACAGCTGGCAACCTGACACGTGTGCAACACCTACTGTTTGTCCTCCATGAGCTCGCCTCACCAACCGGTGATGCCAACCACCGGCTAGCACAGCTCACGGGCTCCGAGCTCTGACTAATCACCTATCCTCTTTATCATCTTCCGCTTCCACATCTATTTCATTAGGGCCTATCACTTCTGCTTCTACAGAACCAAAATTTTTCCAGAAATCTTTTCTCAATTTTTACGACAAAAGCCCTTGGTCAACCTTGCAAACTCTTCTATCCTTCAAATTCTTGCTCAAGATCAGCATGATCAAGCGAGAAATCTTCACATTCTTGATATTGGGGTCTCTCATGGTGTACAATGGCCTACACTTCTGGAGGCCTTGACACGAAGAGCAAGCGATCCTCCTCTAGTTCGCCTCAGAATCATCGCTCCTACTGCTGAAAATGATCAAAACACAGAGACCCCATTTTCAGTTGGTCCGCAAGGTGACAATCATTCCTTGCAACTTGTTTCTTTTACCAAGTTTATGAACAAACTTGCAAATCAATAGACTAGATAACCACCCTTTACAGAATCTAAATGAGCAAATCATCGGCACCTCCTCTGAAGAAACCTTAATCGTTTGCGCGCAGTTAAGACTTCATCACTTGAATCACAACACACCAGATGAAACAGAAATCTTGAGGGCGTTAACAAATTTGGAGCCGAAAGGTGTGATACTCAGCGAAAACGACATGGATTGCAGCTGCAGCAATTGCGGGGACTTTGCAACAGGTTTTGGTCCGTGAGTTGAGTACTTATGGAGGTTTTTGGACTCAACAAGTGCAGCACTCAAAAGAGTGGGAGAGCAAAGAAAGAAGGGCAACGGAAGTAGAGGCGGCAAAGGTATTGACAAACAGGGGAGAAATGAATGAAGTAAAAGACAAATGGTGCGACCGAATGAGAGTAGTCCGGTTCATTGGAGAAGTTTTCGGAGAAGATGCCGTTGATGGAGGCAGAGCTTTGTTAAGGAAGTACGACAGTAACTGGGAGATGAGAATTGAAGAGAGAGATGGATGTGTTGGGTTATGGTGGAAAGGGCAGCCTGTTTCCTTCTGTTCATTGTATAAATTGCATATAAAAGTAGAAAAGAGTTAACAGAGTACTTTGTTTTCTGTTTCTTTATCATAAATTTCTCAGTACATTCTACATTTGCTATCGCTTTCTAGTTGTCAAATGAAACCATGTACAAAAATATTTACTGGAAATATTCACAATTTCAGTCCATGTACGTATATTCCACGAAGAAAATTTTGCAGTAACGAAAAACAGAAAATTGCCAGCCCTTAATCAATGCTCAAGAAAAATATATCCGCATTGAATTTCTTATGGTCATGCGGCAAACAGGACACTTTGGTGATACTTCACGTTCAACCAATATGGCACATCCATTACAGCAAACTAGATGCCCGCAAGGACTAAAAGCAGACATCCTCCGCCTCATCAGGCAGATAACACACAGCTGCCCGTCTGGAATATCTCCAGCTGCTTCTTCATCGCCGGACTGAGAGTCAACATTGTTGCTAGGAGCTTGGGTTGGTTGCCTCAAGCGTCTTTGTTGCCTACATTCTTTCCATTTATTCCAGTTCCTAAGACAATTTTTAATTTCAGAACTCGATTAGAAAGAATCAACATAAACTACATAAAATAGACTGAATTTGTTCCAACTAATCAACCGAACGCATTTGCAAGCAGTGATGGGAGAGAGATTAAAATAGGCTCTATTGTGTTAAAACTATATACCTGAAAATAGCATAGCTTAGGATGCCAACAGACAGTGAACCAAGAATAATACCACTCCAAAAGAGTATTTTTGTCCTGTGGGCAAGATCTAACACCATCTGATCCTTAGTCAGCTCAGTCCTGCAAAAGGCCAACACAAGTTAGTTAATCAACTAAAGGCAACATCCCTCACAAATAGACAGTAGAAGGATGAATAAACTTGCTAGGCAGATCCATGCATGAAAGGAGTCACAAAGGTCTACAAGCTAATATATTTCTCATCTACCAGACCCAGAAGGATTCGTAAGTTTATATTTAAACTTCTCTTGACGATATAGAGAAGTATATTAAAAAATTATGACAAATAAAATCATATAATAAAAAAATGACAAAAAATGAACAAGGTTTTTTGAGTATGGATATACACGTATATATGAAGACAGCTTAAGAAAATAAAAAAAACTCAAAATCAAGAGATCCAGACATGTAGAAGAGTCCTCAAGTCATCCAAAGGAATGACAAAAATGACTAAAAATAGATCTACTCACCCACCAGTTGAGAGATACTTCAATTTAGTATATGGCAACCCAATCTTAGAACACAGATTTGACGCCACATGGAGCATGAGCACGAAATTATTTAAACCAAAAATTGTTTTGACCCAAAAAAAATTATTGGAAACCTCAAACTCTTCTATTGCCTTTAAAATGAACACTGCAGTAACATTAATTTAATTTGCATAAGATTAAACCAGCAAGAAAATTTTGCATAATGCAAATATGGAGTTTGGCATTCCCAACAAAGAAAGAAAACAGAAATTTTCTTGAACAAACCCCTTACAGAAAATAAGGTAGATCCTTGCATGACTTGATCTCAGGTATTCCATTTTTGAAACTGCACGAACCAACAGCACTTATATCCTTCCCCAGTGGAAGAATTTTCTCTTCGTCAAGCACACCAACCTCCAAGAAACAAAAATAATCACATCAGGCGACCGGAAAAATGCAAGAGCAGAGCTAGAAGAATTTTCAACTTTGGGATTTTTTCCACATTTCATATAATGCATTACAAGCATTCAGAATTTGTAATTTTTAACTTACAGGGCATTCATAACCAAAAACTGCCTGGATAAACGTATAGGGAGAAACATCGATGGGTTGCAGCTGACGATAAACTGTAGTCAGAGGTAGGGGATGTCTAGACCCATCCATGTCCACAATAGCATAATCAGGTTGAGGCCACCAACCACCTTCAACAAGAATAAATGGAACCTGAGACAATAATGCAAAAGCAAACATTAGCATTGATACCTATTGAAACAGAATTTGCCAACTGCTTTATGTACACCAATACTGAAAACAAGTCCTATGCTCTTCTATAGCAATTCTCAAGCTAAAAATAATATACATGACAAAAGTATCCAATTAAAATTCCTTAAGATGAATTATTATCTTACCATTCTCAAGGAGGTTGATTCTCTTTTTTTCCAAGATTTTCCAAAGATGGAGCGTATATCAGGGGTCCACCCAAAAAAGCCCCTCCATTCATTGTATATACACTTCAAAGCATATAAACCACAAAATCAGCACAGACTGATCTATAACTAACTAATAATCATGCAAAATTCAGGAAAGAGGCAGAAACAAAACCAGCTCTACTCCTTCAAAAATCAACAACACTGCTTAATCATGGTATATCAATAAATCTATTCTTTTCCATATAAACCTAAGGATTTCAATATTTGACAAAAAAACAAACACAAGAATGTTTGTCCCTCCTAATAGACATAGAAATTCTCAAAGCACCCAAAGAACATCAAATTCACTTCCCCTTACATCAAGGAAACCTATAAGCAACCGAGCACATACACACTATTTATACATTAGAAAGTTGTCGCTGAATACCATCTCAATCAACAAATCAATTATATTGACTTTATCAAACATCAATAAAAGAATGTTTAGCTACAATATACAAATGCATAAATGTAAATACAAAAACAACATGCAAAACCAAAATTTTCAAATTAAATTGCGTCCCACCATCGTGATTTCTCTAAATCCAAGCACATATAGTTAACTACAGAGAAAGAGTACAGTCCACAAATTACACAATGAGCAGAACAAAGAAGCATATACATTTGTAAATTCTAAGCATGAAAATGTTATTGTGCTGAATTATGTTCTCTTCAGTTCCCAACTACAAGAACTCTACTTCAAGATTCAATATCTATTCCCAATTCTGACGATTCGTTATAGACTACACAAAATAAAACAAAACACAAACACAAACAATCAAACTAAACAAAACCAAATACCAAGAGCATGAATTGAATAATCGTAGAAATGAAAATACGTACGGTTTGCGTGCGTTGAATAATAACAGCTTTATCACCGCTCTCAAGAGACACCAAAACACCGTTATTGTTTGTCAAATTCTTCCAGTTCTTTCCATCAACTACTGATTTCGCTTCCACTTGGCCTCGCACGATGAAAAGCTGGCTATTCTGCTCTTGATCAGACGACTGCGATCGGTTTTCGTCCAAAAGAGTGCGAAGATCGGAGACTTTCAGAGGGGGAGCGCTCCGTACTTTACTTAGGGCGTTGGAAGTGCATCGGAAGTCTAGATAGGTACGTACGGCGGTAAAAGCGAGGGCTACGCCCAAAATGGCGCCGTCAAAAGAGAGCGCCAGCTGATAGAGAAGCGATGCTATGTCGTGTTCGTGCGAGGACATTTCGGTGCTTTTCCCTTCACATCCGATTTTAGTCGCGTGAATGGCGCGTGGTGTGTCGAATAACTGCCGCTGGAGATGATGCGGTGAATAGTAAAAGAGAACGTGATCGTGAGTCACGTGATAAATACGTGAGGAAAGTCGTGGCGGTAGTGCTAACAGTGATTGCGTGCTTTATCGTGACAGCGAAAGGAAAGGTGGGAATTTTACGGTGGTAGAAGTTTGTTTGCGATCACTTAAAAAAATAATTTTATTTTATAAATTAAAAATTAAATTAAAATTACAAATGGAATAATAACGTATCATATTTATATTTATATTTATATCATATTAATAAATTTATAATATTTTTTTTATATTCATCTAAATATGATCCATTTATCAATCATATTATCTATTTAATAATCATATCATTTATTTATTAATTATATCATTTATTTTTTAAATAGGTAATATAATACAATATAATTGAATCATTAATTTGATTTAATTTATTCAATTCACTTAATTAATCAATATAAAATTTAATATATTTAATTAATTAATTATTTAATATAAAATAAATATAAAATATAAATAAATAAAATTACTATATTAAATAATTATTTATTTAGATATAATT